>APFE030685099.1:111000-176154 GCA_000404065.3 Pinus taeda | reverse complement strand
TTAGAAAATTTGTGTTAGTATTTTTTGATGATTTACTAATCTACAACAAGTCTTGGAAGGATCATGTTGAACATGTTGACAGGGTGCTACAACTATTGGAGGAGAAACAATTATATGCAAAAAGATCCAAATGCTTCTTTGTAGTCCAGGAGGTGGAATATTTGGGTCATATTGTATCTCATGAAGGAGTTAAGGTAGACCCTAGCAAAATTAAATCCATTAAGGAATGGAAAATCCCCACATCCATAAAGCATCTGCGAGGATTTCTTGGGTTGACAGGGTATTATCCTAATTTTCTTAAGAATTATGGGAGAATAGCAGCACCTCTAACAACATTATTGAAGAAAGATGCATTTTCATGGACTCTGGAAGCAACAAAGGCCTTTGAACAATCTTAAAGAGGCAATGTGCCAAGCACCTGTCTTAGCTACACCGGACTTCACAAAACCTTTATTGTGGAATGTGATGCTTTAGGAAATCGAATTGGTGCTATTTTAATGCAAGATGAAAGACCCATTGCTTTTTAAAGTCATCCAATCAAGGGAAAGTTTTACAAAAAGCTATTTATGAGAAGGAAATGTTGGCAATACTCCATGCACTTAAGAAATGGTGACCCTACCTAATGGGAAGACACTTCAAGGTAAAACGGATCATGATAGCCTTAAATTCTTTTTAGAACAAAGATTATCCGAAGAGCAACAAAAGTGGGTCACAAAGATGTTGGGTTATGACTTTGAAATCATCTACAAAAAAGGGAAGCAAAATGTGGTGGTAGATGCACTCTCAAGAAACGATGAGGATGTGGAAGCATTGTTGTGCGCCATTTCTATTATCCAACCAGATTGGATAAATGCAGCAAGGGAGGAATGGAAGAATGATGAAGAAGTGTGGGCATTTATTCGAAAGTTACGACAAGATTCCAGTACGTCAGATACATTTAGTTGGCAAAATGATTCGTTATGGTACAAAGATCGCTTATACCTCTGTAAGAATTCCCAGCTAAAACAAAAGATTCTTATGGAATTGCACAATTCTCCCTTAGGAGGGCACTCAGGATTTTTAAAAACTTACCACAGGGTTATGAAGGAATTTTTTTTGGATGGCCTTAAATCAGATATTCAAAAGTTTGTGGTGGAATGTTTGGTTTGCCAACAAATAAAGTTGAAACAATTAAGACACCACGTCTATTACAACCTTTATCTATTCCAAGCTAATTTTGGGAGGAGGTTTCAATGGATTTTATCACAGGTTTACCCAAGTCTGAGGGAAAGAGTGTCATCATGGTGGTAGTTGACAGACTTACCAAGTATGCACACTTTGTGCATTATCACATCCATTTAAAGCCAGTACAGTTTCTAGTGCATTTATGGAAACAATTCAAAAGCTACATGGAAACCCAAAGATTATTGTAAGTGACAGAGATCCCATTTTCACTGGAAATTTTTGGACAGAATTATTTTTTGTCTTGGTACATAGTTAGCTCATAGCTCATCTTATCATCCTCAATCTGATGGGCAAACTGAGATAGTAAACAAATGTTTTGGAAGGATATCTTCGTTGCTTTGTATCTGATAAACAGACACAATGGGTCAATGGTTGCCTCTGGCTGAATGGTGGTATAACACTTCCTTCCATACAACAACAAAAATGACCCCATTTATGGCACTTTATGGGTATCAACCACCATCTATCACATCATATTTAAGAGAAAATTCTAAAGTTCAGGCGGTGGAACATCACATCGAACATTAACAACAAGTCCTCCAACTCTTAAAGGATAACCTCGTGTTGGCACAGAATAGAATGAAACAACAGGCAGATCAACATCAAAGCGAAAGAAGTTTTAATGTAGGTGATTGGGTATTCCTACGGCTACAACCATATAAGCAAATGTCCCTCAAGCAAGCTAAGAAGGATAATAAATTATCACCAAAGTATTATGGTCCATACAAGGTGTTGCAAAAGATTGGTACTATGGCATGCAAATTTGAGCTTCCTGCGGCTTCTCGATTGCTCCCAATTTTCCATGTTTCATGTTTAAAGAAGGTTATAGGCAACAAGCTCCTAGTTCAAACAATATTGCCAGAACTTGACGAGGAAGGAAAAATTATATGGGAACTGGAAGCAGTCACAGAAACAAGAACTCGACAGCTACGAAATCGTTCAATTTCAGAGTATCTTATCAAGTGGAAGAAATTATCCGCTGAAGATTCCATATGGGAGGATGAGAATTTTATGCAGAAGTATCCAGAACTACTCAAGCGTTGAGGACAACACTTTTTTGAAGGAGAGGGGCATGTTGGGTCCCTATAATAATAGTGATTACCCCATTACTATTGTAGTTGTACCCCTTATTAATATTCTTGTGCCCCTATTATTCCCATATTGTTATTACTGTGCCCCATAGAATCCCTCTATTGTTATTTTTATGGCTTTATATTATTATTGTTAGTTCGGCTAGGTTATATTGTGACTCCTTAGACTCCTATATATAGAAAGGAGGTTTTGTCATTTGAATCATCCAAGAATTATTCATTTATGTAATGTAAAGGAGGTTGCCCCCTCGAAGAGGCTGAATTTTAAGGCGTTGTTCTATCTTTTCTATCTTTTCTTGAGTTGGTTTCATAACAAGTTAACAGACCAAAAAGAGCATATACGTACACACACACTTTCACAGAATGAAACGTGCGTATATCTTAGAAAACTAAGTTTTGGTCCAAGGTATTTGGTCCATGGTATTTTGGTCCATGGTATTTTGATCTATGGTATTGGTCCAAGATATATGGTTCGAGGTATTTGGTCCAAGGTATTGGTCCTAAGTGGTTTTGGTCCATGGTATTAAGTAAGGCTTAAGACTATAAAAGGAGGAGAAGATCATTAGGCAAAGGCACTCAAGTATTGAATAGCTGATGAAGAACAAGATCTAGTATACAGGTTATTGGGTTATGGTGCATAGCTGGATCTGAACGAAGGATGAACCTTAGCACTTGATGAAGGATAAGATTTAATGATGGGTCAAGATCTTAAAGCTTGAAGTGAAGTATATTTATGTGGTTTGATCATTTATTTGAATAACTGACGCATGTTGTAGTCTGTAAATATGATGATCTGGGTATAACTGAAGTCTGGAATTGTTGTAATGTTTAAATCATCATTTACATATCATACGTAGGTTCACTTTAGAAAAGGCACGTATACACACTGGTTTTGCATATCAAAACAACGTATACATCTTAAACTTGATTTGCAGATCTATACGCAGGTTCGCCTTGAGAAAAGCGCGTATGCACATAGGTTTGACACATGGAAGTAGCATATACCTCATTAAATATGTTTTAGCTACTTCTGTTTGATGTTACAGTGTTTTGGCTTGTATTTTGGTTACAACATTTTGAAAGATCAAATTGAAGGGTTGTCAAAGTGATTGATTGATTCAGTTGTGGTTGGTGCAAAGGAGATTGGTTGATGCAAATATATTTTATGATTGAATGATGCTATTAATGGATCCAGTCTAAAAATTTATGAAACATGGTCCTGGAAGAAAAGAGAAGGTTTTAGCCTTCTGTAGGTCGGCACCTACGTACTAGTAAACATATCAGCTAGTACAAGAGCTAGGTGGTTGTAGCTCCCTTCTAGGAGAAGCTGGAGAACGTGAGAAGGTTGTAGCCTTCTGCAGGTAGAAGCCTACGTACTAGTATAAGACTGCACCAGTACAAAAATTGTAAAAATAAGTTTCTTATTAAAAAGAAGATAGAGACGATTGTAGCAGGTGGTTTTCAACCACATTAGGTTTCCACCTTATATCTTGTGTTCATATGTGTGATTGTCTATTCTGTTTTTACTGCACTTGGTTACTGTTTATATGTTTCTGATGCATTGATTAAAGATCAACATATGATGAATTAATTGAATCATAAGTTTGCAAGATATACGCTAGTTTCCTTAAAGATAGTTTCATATACACGCTAGTTCCATTAACTGAAGTAGCATATATGAATCTGATTATGGAAATGAAAAATTATTGACTTGCTAATACTCATTCACCCCCCTCAGTATTATTTCCAACAATTGTTATCAGAGCGGGTCCTTCAGAATATTCTTGATCGCTTGAAGGAAGATCCATCATCATGAGTAATCAAGAAAGAGAGGGATCCATCAGACCACCAATATTTGTTGGAAGCAACTTCATTTATTGGAAGGTCAGAACCACAATCTATCTTCAATCTCTTGGAACAGATGTCTGGGAAATTGTGGAAGGAGGATATACATTTCCATCAACAATTCCTATAGATGCGGCATATAAAAAGTAATATGAAACTAATGCCAAGGCCGTCAATACATTATTGGGAAGTTTGTCATAATTAGAATTTGTTAAAGTTATGTAGCTAAAAACTACCAAAGAAATATGAAATCATTCTAAGCTATGAAGGAGACTCTTAGGTAAAATGTGCAAAACTGCAAACTCTCAGAATTCAATATGAAACTCTCAAAATTCACAATGATGAAAGTGTAGCTAGTTACTTCTTATGTATATATGAGATTGTTAATTGCATGAAGAGATAAAAGAAGTTACTTTAGTTTAAAAGGTTTTAAGATCCTTGTCCGCTAAGTTTGAATCAAAAGTATCTACCATAGAAGAAAAGCAGGATCTTCAGACTATTACTATGACACAGCTGCACGGAATCTTAACTACTTTCAAGATGAGAAAAAGAAGTCTGTCAGATATGAGAGAAGTCGCATTTAAAGCTTTAGGAAGAGAAGAACTCAATGAATCAGGACATATTTTAGAAGGAGAGGAAGAAGCAAACTTTGTCAAAAACCTTCAACGGGGTTCCGGAAGATTCCAAGGTAAAATACCTTTCAAATGTTTTTCTTGTGGAAGAGTCGGTCATTATGCTGCCAAATGTCCTCATAAAGATAAGCTTGATAAAGGTAAGGAATTAGCAAAATGTAATAGAAAACAAAGTGTAAGTAAGAAGAGTTACTATACGCATGAAGATAGTGATGGTTTATCAATTAGTGATGAAGATGAAAATAGTAATGACTATATATTTCTGATGGCTTTTGAAGATGATGATTTCTTGGATGCTTTAGATGAAGATGACCTTTATGAAGAAATCTCTAAACTCAAATTTTTTTTATAATAAAAAAACATGATTATAGATACTTTGATATTCCAACTTGCTAAAAGAGAAAAACACAATGAAAAAGTAGAATGTGAAATTGTGGGTCTAAGAAAGGATATTGAGAAAACAAAAGCTCTCAAAAGATTTGCTAAAGGATTAGAAACCTTAAATGAAATTATCAAAGTGCAGCGTTCTCCTCTGATAAAGACAGGTCTTGGATATACTGAAGAAGCATCTCAAGCACAGACGCTGTCAACCTCCACTAAAAGCTATCTTGATGTAGCAAAGAGCAGTGAACAGTTTGACAATCGTCAACAAAGGCATAAAACAGATCACCAGATAAATCAGGCCCAATTTACTTCAAGGATGAATAGAAGCTATAACCAACCTCAGGTAAATCATACCCAATCTAGTTCAAGAATGAATATAAATAGAAACTACAATCACCAGGTTAGTAGATTTGATAACCGCAGGAACTTCTTTAATGGCCAATGTTTTTCATGTCATAACTTTGGACACAAAGCTGCTCAATGTGTTTCTTACAAGACCATCATGACTAGAGAAGCACGAAATCAAAGGAATGTGACAGGGATCATGAAACGGACCTACAATAACTTTTCTCTTCTTGAAAATGAGATAGAATGTTCTATCTGCAACAATGTCGGTCATGAAGAATCTGAATGTAGGAGTAAATTTTGGAAAACATATCAGAAGGAGCAAACTCCATCAAATCCCAAAATATGGAGAAATAAATAAAAACAAACAGAAAAATGTGGTATAGCCTTGTATGTAGAAGGACAAGAAAATCAGTGGTACATCGACAGTGGATGCTCAAAACACATGACAAGTGACAAAGAAAAACTTCATTCATATGATGCCTTAGAAAAGGAAAAGAAGGTCTCATTTGGAAATGACACTCCTTCTGTCATAAAAGGTAAAGGCTCTATTCTCTTAAAAGAAAAATTTGAAGCTCAGAATGTTATGTATGTTGATGGTCTAAAGCATAACCTGTTTAGTGTCAGTCAAATGTGTGATCAAGGAAATGAAGTAGTATTTTGATCAAATGGATGTGTTGTTCGTGATCTTGATATAGGAGAAACCGTGATCAAAGGTATAAGAAATCCAAACAAATTATACATACTCAAGGGAGGACAACAACAATGCTATCTAAGCAAAAATGATGAACACTGGCTATGGCACAGAAGATTGGGGCATCTAAGCTTCTCTCAAATAAGAAAAGCATGCAGATTCCAGGTTGTTCATGATCTTCCTGATATCAACATTCTAGAAAATAAAATATGCAAATCATGTCAATTTGGTAAGCAAACCAGATCGCACTTCCCTGAAAAGGAAGGATCAACTAGTAAGCCTCTTGAACTTGTTCATATTGATTTATGTGGACCATGAAGGAAAAAGTCACCTTGTGGAGAAGAATACTTTATATTGTTCATTGATGATTTTTCCAGAATGTGTTGGATAGGAGTTCTAAAGCATAAAGATGAAGCATTTGAAAAATTCAAAGCCTTCAAAGCTTTGGTTGAAAATGAATCAGATCGCAAAATCAAATGCCTCCGATCTGATCGAGGAGGGGAATTTACCTCGGATGAATTCTTTGACTTTTGTGAAGAGCATGGAGTAAAAAGGCAATTCTCCACTGCAAGGACTCAACAAAATGGAGTGGTAGAAAGGATGAAAAGAACTGTTCAATAAATGGCTCGTGCTATGCTAGATGAGTCTAGAAATCCTACAACCTTTTGGGGTGAAGCTGTATTCACTGCCGTCACTATTATAAACCAAGCAAATGTTCAGGTAAACAACACTCAAACTCCACATGAACTTTGGTATGGTAAGACTCCTACTATAAAATACTTGAAAGTTTTTGGAAGCAAATGTTACATCAAAAGCACTGATGAAAAACTTGGTAAGTTTGAACCCAGAGCAGATGAAGGTATTCTCCTTGGTTACTCTTCCCGAAGTAAAGGATATAAATGTTACAATAAAAGGCTTGGGAAAATGATTGAAAGTATTGATGTTGTGGTTGATAAAACATGCAAAAATCCAAAGAAAATAAAAACCAAAGATTATGAATAAGATGAGGATTATCCTTCCACATCAAATTTGACTAATTCTAAAGAAGAAACGAATGAAGCACCAAAAGAAGAGATAACGGTAGAAGAAAAGACTCCATCCAGGTATGTTCAGAAAAATCATATAGAGACTCAAATTTTGGGATAGAGAGAGGCAAGTGTGTAGACAAGAAGAACTATTATAGAAGCTTCAAGCTATCTAGCATTTCTATCCTCCACCGAACCTCAAAATGTTTGGTCAAGGCTATGAATGAAGAAATTGAGCAAATTGAAAAGAATAATACTTGGGAATTAGTTCCTAGACCTCATGATAAGAATATCATAGGAACTAAATGGATATTCAAAAACAAGTTGAACGAAAATGGAGAAGTTATTAGAAACAAGGCCAGACTTGTTTGTAAAGGATATGCTCAACAAGACGGTATAAATTTTGAAGAAACTTTTGCACTTGTTGCTAGAATTGAAGCCATAAGAATGTTCCTTGCTCTTTCTAGTTTTCAAAATTTCAAAGTATACCAAATGGATGTGAAATCTTCCTTTCTTAATGGGGACTTAGAAGAATAAGTCTATATTGATCAACCAGATGGATTCATTCTTAGAAATGATGCAAAACTTGTATGCAAACTCAGAAAGGCTCTCTATGGTCTAAAACAAGCTCTAAGGGCCTGGTATTACTATCTTGACAAATATCTCCATCAATAAGATTTTTCAAAAGGATCAACTGATAGCAATCTATATACAAAGATTGACAATAATAAATTGCTAATACTTGTTGTGTATGTTGATGATATCATTTTTGGTAGCAATGGAGAAGCCATGAGTCAGAATTTTGCTTCAGTAATGCAACAAGAATTTGAAATGTCTCTGCTTGGTGAGATTACATATTTTCTTGGTCTACAAGTTCAACAAAATAAAGATGGTATTTTTCTATCAGAAATCAAATATCTCAAACAGATCTTGAAAACATATGGCATGGAAGATTCTAAACCAGTATGTACCCCAATGGTAACAGGATGCAGTCTCAGCTCAAATGATGAATCAACAACAATACATCAACCAACTTACAGATCCATGATTGGCAGTTTTCTTTATCTAACAGGTACCCGACCAAACATCATGCATGCAGTAGGAATAGTTGGAGAATTCCAAGAAAATCCAAGGGAATGACACCTTCAAGTAGTCAAAAGAATTTCAAATATCTTGAAGAAACACATAATTTTGGTTTATGGTATCCTAGAGATATAGATCTTACACTTCATGCATATACAGATGCAGATTAGGAAGGAAGCGTTGATGACAGAAAAAGCACTAATGGTGGTGCATTCTATATGGGTTCCAGATTAGTGTCTTGGTTCAGCAAGAAACAAAGTTCAATTACATTATCTACAGCTGAAGCAGAACATGTGGCTGCTGCATCTTGCTACACACAACTCCTTTGGATGATACAAACATTGGAAGTCATTCAGATCACATGTACTCCACCCATCTCCATTCTATGTGATAATACAAGTGCCATCAATATTTCAAAGAATCTAGTCACCCATTCCAAGACCAAGCACATGCCCATCAACTATCATTTTCTACGTGAACAAGTGCTTGAACAAAAGGTCAAATTGGAGTATGTTCCCTCCAAAGAATAGGTTGTTGATATATTCACCAAACCATTGCCCAAAGAGACATTTGAATATCTCAGACAGAAGCTGGGATTATTTGATGCATCATTTTACTGTTAAAACTTATATGTTTCAGAGAAAGGTCATTATACGTGAGTTTCATGAAGCGTAGTCGCGTATATATGCTAGTTTTTGTGGACACAGTCACGTATATGTTGGTTTGAGGAAAAGCAATGGGCTAGACTTAGGATGAAAGGGGTCTAATATGGTTAAGTGAGTTATCTACTCTTCTTGATGATGGTTATAGTTTGTGGATGACATGTGGAAATATGTTGGCTCTCATAAGTTGTTGATTACTTGATGTATATCTGATTGATGATGATGCCTTGATAACTCTTCTACTATATGAAATGATTAGATCTAACAATGATCATCTGGAATAGGTTCAGAGGGAGCATATACTTCTAATAATGCATTGTTGGCAATATCTTAGAAGATCTTGGTACAAATTCACACAATTGTTCAGGGGGGCAGCATGGTTGCTGGTTTGGATGCTGATTGACAGATGTTGCTGATGATAGTTGCTGATGGTCTTGTTTCAAATATTTGGTCTCTGTTATATATGTCATCTATATATTTTAATGTAAAGGTCATGAAACGACCTATTTTATTACTCCACTATGCATGGGATGGATGATGTAATTCTCTTGTTTTGATATGTATAAACAATTGGTATATCCCCACTTGGTTGGGACATGGATGTATGTATGAGTCACTGGTGATAGGAAGGTCATTTATGATGTATGTATAGAGTCATGTTCTTCTTTTAGAACATATTTTTGCAGACCTTGCTTATATTAAGGGGGAGCATGGACTCAATCATGGAGCTCAAATAACACACTTCAACATATCATAAAATTCAGCATGTAATCAGGGGGAGCATAACCCTTTGTCGTCGATGACAAAGGGGGAGAGTGTCTTGGGGTTGCCATCAAGTCCAAAGGGGGATATTGTTGGCATTATGGCATAGGTGTTGTCCTTGATGGAAACTCACTCAGATGACTAATCACAGCACAGAGTTACAGATTAGAATTCACAGAATGAGGAAAGAGAGGTATACGCAGGTTCACCATGACAAAGTAGCGTATACACTTGGGTTAAGAGACCAAAAGGAGCGTATACGTACATGTGCACTTTCACAAAATGAAAGGCGCGTATATCTTGGAAAACTAAGTTTTGGTCCAAGGTATTTGGTCCATGGTATTTTGGTCCATGGTATTTTGATCTATGGTATTGGTCCAAGATATATGGTCCGAGGTACTTGGTCCTAAGTGGTTTTGGTCCATGGTATTAAGTAAGGCCTAAGACTATAAAAGGAGGAGAAGATCATTAGGCAAAGGCACTCAAGTATTGAATATCTGATGAAGAACAAGATCTAGTATATAGGTTATTGGGTTATGGTGCATAGCTGGATCTGAACCAAGGATGAACCTTAGTGCTTGATGAAGGATAAGATCTAATGATGGGTCAAGATCTTAAGGCTTGAAGTGAAGTATCTTTATGTGGTTTGATAATTTATCTAAATAACTAGTGCATGTTGTAGTCTGTAAATATGATGATCTGGGTGTAACTAAAGTCTGGAATTTTTGTAATGTTTAAATCATCATTTACAGATCTGTACATAGGTTCACTTTAGAAAAGGCATGTATACACACTAGTTTTGCATATCAAAACACCATATACATCTTAAATTTGATTTGCAGATTTGTACGCAGGTTCGCCTTGAGAAAAACATGTATGCACGCATGTTTGACACATGGAAGTAGCGTATATCTCACAAAATATGTTTTAGCTGCTTCTGTTTGCTGTTGCAGTGTTTTGGCTAGTATTCTGGTTACTATATTTTGGTTACAACATTTTGAAAGATCAAATTGAAGGGTTGTCAAAGTGATTGATTGATTCAGTTGTGGTTGGTGCAAAGGAGATTGGTTGATGTAGATATATTTGATGATTGAATGATGTTATTGATGGATCCAGTCTGAAAATTTATGAAACGTGGTCCCTGGAAGAAAAGAGAAGGTTGTAGCCTTCTATAGGCCGGAACCTACGTACTAGTAAACATATCAGCTAGTACAAGATCTAGGGGGTTGTAGCTCCCTTCCAGGAGAAGCTAGAGAACAAGAGAAGGTTGTAGCCTTCTGCAGGTAGAAGTCTATGTATTGGTATAACATTGCACTAGTACAAAAATTATAAAAAGAAGTTTCTTATTAAAAAGAAGATAGAGACAATTGTAGCAGGTGGTTTTCACCCACATTGAGTTTCAATCTTATATCTTGTGTTCATATGTGTGATTGTCTGTTCTATTTTTACTACACCTGGTTACTGTTTATATGGTTATGATGCACTGATTAAAGATCAACATATGATAAATTAACTGAATCATAAGTTTGCAGGATATACGCTAGTTGCCTTAAACACAGTTGCGTATGCATGCAGGTTCCATTAACTGAAGTAGCGTATGTGAATCTGATTATGGAAATGAAAAATTATTGACTTGTTAATATCGATTCACCTCCCCTCTTAGTATTATTTCCAACACAATTAGCTATTCAAGTGGACAGAAGAAGCAGACAAAAATTTTAAATTGCTAAAGAGGAAAATCACGGAGGAACTAATTTTAGCTTTGCCTGATTTTGAAAAGGTATTTCAAGTTGAAACAGATGCTATTGGAGTTGCAGTTGGCGCAGTTCTAAGTCAAGAACAAAGACCGATATTGTACTTCAGTGAGAAATTGAATGAATCGAAGAAGAAATATTCTTCTTATGATAAAGAGTTTTATGCTATTGTACAAGCCTTGAAAAAATGGAGACATTATTTGCTACCAAAGGAATTCATATTGTATTCAGAAAATCATGCCTTACAGTTCATCAATAACCAGCCAAAACTGAACCAGAAACATGCCAAGTGGGTAGAGTTTTTGTAAAGCTTTACTTTTGTAATAAAACACAAGAGTGGTAAGTCAAATAAAGTCGATGATGCATTGAGCAGGGTAAGTTTTATTATGCAAGAATTCAAAGTGGGTGTTGCAGGATTTGAGCAAATGATTGAAATGTACAAAGATGATGCAAATTTCAAAGATATATATACAACATTTCAGAATCCAATAGTTCATAACAGAAGTCAGTGGTTGGACTATCTCATTCAAGGAGGCTTATTGTTTAAGAGAAACAAGTTTTGTATTCCCAAATTCTCTATGAGGGAAAACATTATAAAGGAGAAACATAGTGGAGGATTATCTGGTCACTTTGGACAAGAAAAAACCTTTGCTTAGGTGAATGCTTTTTATTATTGGCCAAAAATGTAGACTGATGTTAAGAAATTTGTTGAGAAGTGCAGGATATGTCAGCACGCTAAAGGAAGGAGCCAAAATACAGGATCTTATTAGCCATTGCCAATACCAGACCGACCGTGGGATGCAGTTAGCATGGATTTTGTTTTTGGATTACCAAAAACCCAGAGAGGGAATGATTCCATTTATGTTGTAGTAGATAGATTTTCCAAGATGGCACATTTCATTGCTTGTAAGAAGACTAGTGATGCAACAGATATAACTAATCTATTTTTTTTTCTTCAGAAATTGTAAGATTACATGGATTGCTTGTAAGTATTGTGTCTAATAGAGATAAAAAGTTTTTAGGGCATTTTTGGAGAAATCTTTTGAAGAAAATGGGAGCTAACCTTAGTTTCAGTTCAACATACCATCCTCAAACAGATGGACAGACCGAAGTAGTAAATAGGAGCTTGGGAAACATACTGAGAAGTCTAGTGTATCAAAATCCTAAACAGTGGGATTTAGCACTAGCTCAGGCTGAATTTGCTTATAATGATACTCCAAACAGAAGTACTGGAATGAGTCCATTTCAGATTTTTTTTGGAATGAATCCAAGAGGTGTGTATGAGCTCAGGAGTTTGGGTAAAAAGGAGATAAGAAGTGCAAAAGCTGAAGAGCTTGCAGAGTATATGCAGAGACTACAAGAAGATGTCAAAGGCAGATTGCAGGAAAGTAGCGGCAAATACAAACAGAGGGTAGATATGAAAAGAAGATAGAGAATTCCAAGTGGGAGATCTAGTGATGGTGTATTTGAGAAAAGAAAGATTTCCTGCTAAGACTTATAATAAACTAAAAATGAAAAAGATAGGACCATGTATAATTGTAAGAAAGTTTTCAGCTAATGCATATGAAATAGACTTGCCAGAAGGGATTGGAATATCACCTATCTTCAATGTTGTAGATTTGTATCCATACAAAGAGGCATAGACAGAGCTATAGGAGGAAACTACAGGAGATGAAGTTCAAACTATGAATTGGTAAGAACAAATTCCAAAGGCAGCTAAGAAAGAAGTGGAAGTTGTTTTGGAGAAAATAGTATCTAAAAGAATTAGAGGACATAATTATTTACAATATCTAGTCAAATGGAAAGGACAACCAGTGGAGGATGCTAGCTGGTTGACAAAAACAAAATTTCAGATGTATGGAGTAAGTCCTGAAAGTTTGAAGGACGATTCTTTTCTTCCTCGGGAGTCTGATGCAAGAGCATCCAGACTTAGCCAACAATGTGAAAGTTTGTTCACATGTAGTGGCTAAACGAGTTGAATTTCATTGACCTGATTGGTCAAAAGTCAGTTTTACTTAGAGGGTTGGATCTCTCAAGAAATGAGTTGTATTTCATTATTGTAATAGTTAGAAATTGTCTTATTTTAGGTTGAAACATAAGTTGTTAGAATAGGTGTGTGGTAGAGCTAGGAATTAGAGATTTGCTGTTAGATTGATTAAAAAATAGGGATTGAGTTGTTAGGCATAGTTAGAGTAATCTTCAAATGATAAAAAGAAGAAAAAATGTAATGAGCGAGAGGATTGAGTGGAGTGAGAGCGAGAATAGTGTATGGATTGTGTTTGGAAACAAAGGCCTTTTATTTGTGTAATCGGGCCAAGGCTGAGACTCTGTAATTGTTTTCTTGTGAATAAATGATGTTGTGCATATGATTAATTATCAAGCTTGCGAAAACCCTTGTTACACTTTCAGATTCTTTGTATTTGGGGCAGAGTGATTATTCTTTGTTTTTTTGATATTTCACGCCTAAATCACAAGATTGATAGAAGTCGGAGGCTTTTATATAAATATTCTTGTTTGATGCCTGCCTTTAATCCCATCCCTTGGATCATTGATATCGGATCGACGAAGTGTGTTTACATGGTTTCGGTCCCGGAAGCGAAAATCCAATTTACACTAATAATCGGTGCAAAACATAGATCAGATCCAAGATTCGGACTTGAAATATTATAAATGGAGACTTTAACTTTATCGGGTTCGTGGACCTCAATCGCATCGCAACTATGAAGCAGAGGGAGCCTGGTCAAGTGGACTTGCGACTTGCGATCGTGCGATTCAATCATGACCATTGGATCGCGAACAATCGTGGCCATTGGATCACAGAAGCGGTCTCGCAAAAAATAAGTGGTATTTCAGGCAGATCAGAAGCTATAAGTTGTATTGAAGGTTAGTCGCCCGATCCCATTCACCGTTCGACACGTAGCACAAGAGTGGAGAGAGAAAACCACTTTATTGGGCGGTTATTCTTTGTGCATGTGTCTCACCTGAAATCTCTGACAACCGTCAGATCAAACGGATCTACATCGATGGTCATAAAGGGTCATGAAAGTTGACTTTTGAGGAAGATGAATCAACTATTGATTTGAAGGAAAGAGATCAACGGTGGTGATAGAGAGGATTTGTTCGGTGATCGAACTTCGGGGAAATAGTGATTACTGATATGCGATTTAATCTGGACCATTGGTCTGTTCTTATCATGATCTATGGCGTACGACGAACGCTCCAAATTTAAAAGGTAAAATTCATTTTTTTGGCCTTTTTCCAAAGGCATTCCGGTTTAAAAGGAAAAGGTTAGGTTATAATAAAAAGGTGAATCACGGGGTGATTGTTGGGGTTTCTTAAGCCACTGTTTTTGCCTGCTCAATTTTATTAAAGATGAAGAAGGATGAAAATGGAGCACTAGATAGTTTCAAAAGCTTTATTGAAAAAATAAATATTAAAAGACTAAGAAAGCAGTGTATTAGTAATGTTGAATTTGATCCAACTCTTACTTATTTCATTTGGAATGGGCTAGACACTATTCAATATCAAATAATACAAAGTGATTTTGAAGACATTGCTAAACTCATACTTAAGAGGGATTATTCCCTAGTTATTGTAGATATTCCCCATGGTTTCAATATCCCAGACATTGACTATGAAAGTGACCCTTATACTTATCAAGCTCTTAGTAAAGTGGTTGTGGGATTTGTAGAAATCACATCATCACCATTATGGATATTTGTGACATTTCATTCAGGCACACAATTGGAAATGCTATTGACAAGCTTCAAGGGGAAAGAAAACTAAAAGATGCAACTTACATGGTAAGACACTGAAATTGTATGTTTGGTTAATGTTAAAAAATTCATTTATGTACAAGTTAATTGAAATTTTACTATTTCATGTTACAGGAAAAATTCAAATCTTATTAACCATGAGGATCAACCAATTATAGGTGATTGTGAGTTCATCCATATTGAAATTTGGACAAAAGATGATAGCTATAGGTTTATCCTTCTTAATCGAGTAGATGGAAAGAGTCATAGCCAAGTACTGGTTTACGATGCTGTTGTAAAAAAACTAGCATATGAAGATAAAGAAGCAAAATAAGAGATAGTTAACATTTATCAAAATTCACAGTAATTGATTAACTATCTCATAGACTTATGCTCAAATGAAGGAGACTGGGTTTTGGATTTATTCTCATGCTCAAGTAAGTTTTATTATATAGAAATAATTTCAATATATTCTTTCTTAATTTATATGTCGTTATACTAATTTATTTCATTATTTTGTGCTTGATAACTATGTAGAACACTATCATGTTGCCTACAGAAAGGAAGAAATTGCATTTCCATTGAAAAATACCCAGCACAATGCAAATTTATTTAGCAAAGAATTAATGCTCTTCAATTTCTTCCAGAAGCAATGCAATAAATTGGGTTGAGGAAAGGGGATTTTAATGAATCATGTGTAGAAAAAAAGGAAAAGGAACCTCAACCACCATTAGATGGAATGATTGGAAAAGCACACATTGGGAGAGTCACAAACGTCAAAGATCCATCAGAAGAGGAAAATGAGCAAACTGAAGCAGAAAATATTGTGGAAGAAGACAATGATGAAACTCTAGAGGATGAAGAGTTTGGATTAAGTGATATTATTGATTAAATTTAAGTTATGCTTGGAAATCAAGCTCATTATTTGTAACTATTAATTAGTTATACTTGTAATGTTTTGACTTTGACATTTTATGAGAAGAATAAGTATTCAGTTAATGTTGTTATATGCTCAGTATTTGTATTATGTGATTTTCACTTTAATTTTTATGTGAATCATTATTTTTTGAAAAACACTGTGATTATTATTATTTTTTGACATGAAATTCATAAAAAAAACTATTATTTAACCATTTTTTGTTAAATGTTTTCTATAAAAATTATGATTTTGACATGTCATTTCTAGCAAAAAATTATCAAAAAGTGTAATTGTTTTGTTATATTTATGTTCAAAATGTTTATTTTTATGTCAATTGTTAAAAATTATGGTTTTTTAGAGACAATTATTTAATGTGAATTGAAAAATTAATTAACAATATATAAATATGTAGAATATCGAAACTTTAAAATATCGACCTTTTTCTTTAACTATGCAAAAAATAAAGACCTCACTACAAAAATAAAATTAAAAGAAAAACAATAAAATATGAAGAAGAAAACTGCTTCAAAAATTGTTAAATTTGAAAATAATTATTCACATTTAATACATTAGAAAATTGAAAGTAAAAAAACAAGCCTTAAAAAAAAAGGGCATGATGCAGAATCAACACTTCTTAAAATCAACATGCAAATCACTACCATTCTAAAAAATAATGTACATAAAAAAATTAAAGTGTCAAAAACTATGCTAAATAAAAATATGTGTATTTTTCATCAGTACTTTTGAAAATTGGTTGATTTTTTTGCTACCTCAAAAAAATGGGTAATCATATTAGTTCCTGTTTCAAAGTTTACGTTGTTTTTTTCTTTGGTGCAACACACGTTTTTCTTATTTTACGCATATATCTCTACAATGGCGCAAGAATCTCATCAATCAAAGTTTATATGTGAAAGTTACCCTCCTATTTTCACCACCATAACTCAAGAGGATGCCACATCAACCCCCATTATTCATGGAAAATGGGCTATCCATGTGATTATGATGTAGAAGACTCTAGAAGAGTCTATATTGTAACTCTGGTTAAGAGTTGAGGTAGTCAAACCTAACCACTAGTAGGCTATCAGACTATGTTATAACCAAGCTCCTAGGAGAAAAATGGGTTCCATTCTTTCAAGTGCATTGGTTCCATAATTGAGAAAAAATAGCCAAGAGGGATAGGAAGTAGAGAAAACAAAGAGGATTTTTGCACTATAGCAGTTCATGGACCACATGCCTTATTTCTTTGTACTCACAAACATATTTTTATTTAGAGAAAGAGAGCAGAGAAGACTCACCTTCTCAATGGTGTTTTCCCCTGAAAGCGTTTCCCATGTCATATCGAGTGTCAAGGGTGTGTTTGAGATTTTATTTTGTTGTTCTTTACTTTCTGCAAAATTTTAAATTCACAAGCATGCACTATTAACAATAAATTTACACATCCAGAAATATAATAAAACTGTAATAGTGTAGAATTTCGTATTTTAAATATAATTCTGTCAGATATATTGTGACGAATTGTCCAGTGGAATATCCACGAGAATTTATAGATCATATTTATATGAGAGTAGGTTCCTTTAGGTGTATTGTGGAGATTTACAAGGGATCTAGATCGACTAGGCCAAAAGTCGTAAAACCATAATCATGACCGATGAACCTGTGAATAAATCTCGCAATCCTACAGAGGAGAGGATTTTGCAATTGGAACAATAAGTCGTTGATATAAATTGTAATGTAAATTTCCTCATGGCAACCTTGAGAAATAAGCTTGGTATATTTAGAGAAGATGGGGGTTCAAATGCAAAGGAAAAATTAGAAGGGGGATTAGGAGATTGAGAATAAACAAAGAACCAACTGAAGAAAAAACTCGGAAAATATCAAATAAGTTCTAGTGTCATGAATCATTCATAGCCTCTATTTAAAATGGAAGCAAATTTTGATATTAAGTTGTAAAACGACATGATCGACACTCTAAAATTAAATCACTAGTTGCAGTGATTGGATGTGTATTTTTGTGTCCATCACATTGAGGAAGAACATAAGATTTCATTTGCGTAGTTGAAATTAGAGGGCCATGCTCTAACTTGGTGGGAAAGCCACATAGAGACCCTGTGGTTGGAGGGAGAGATTCCAACGACTAAGTGGGAGAAATTCAAAACCTTATTAAGTGACAGTTTTACCCTATTGGGTATGTAGAGGATCAATGGATTTGGTGGCACTATTTCAGGCAAAAGTCGGGGAAAAGTGTATAGAATCATACCACATCATTCATAAAGATGTCAATAATGCTAGCTATCTACCCAAAGAACCTAGATGTACTTAAGTATTTGGGGGATTTACACTGCCATTTGTAAGAGAAAGTGATATTGTTCAAGCCAAAATCAGTGGATGAGGCTTGTGTACAGCACAATACCTGGAGAACATAGGTCTGAAGAAAGCACAATCGAGTGGATTAAAGCAGAATGCGAAACAACATGATTCTAATCAGGAGAAGAAGTAGTAGAAAGGGGAAAAGACAAAAATACAACAACCAAAACACTTTAGTGCAAAGGTCCCAATAACCACTACAACATTGATGGCCATAAAGAGGAGAAGCATTGGAAATTGCATCCAGAGCTAAAAATAAGAAAAAAAATCTCATGGCTATTGATTCAAGCAACCAAGTTAAAAGAAGCTTGGACATGGATAAGGAGATCGTCTATACATTAGTACATAAGGAGGTGAATCTAAGTGGCCTTCAACAATAGGAAGAGAAATAAATGACCAAATTTTTCCATATAAAGATACACACCAAGAATACCAAGATTCATGCTCTATTTTACTCAAGATCACAGACGAATCTCATTATAGCAGGCGAAGATATTGGGATTGGAGGTTCGTGATCATCAAATACCATATCCACTGGGATGTTTAAATAAATATTTATATCTGAAGGTACCAAAACAATGTAAAATTAGATTTTCCATTAGTCCTGATCTTATTGATGAAGTATAACTAGATGTGGTTCCCATTGATGTATGTTGAGTTGTGTTTGAGAGTCCCTACATGTACATGTGAGATACACTATTCATGTAGAGAGCCAACATTATCATCTCATAAATTATGTAAAATCATTCACCAACAATTGTGCACAAGGGAAAGTCAAAAATCACTGGTACGTGCCAACCAAGTTAATAAATTAATTAGTTCCAGCAAGAAGTACATTTATTATTTTTAAGAGAAAATAAATATGTAGAAGAGTCAGTAAGAGAAAAAGCATCCCTATAGGGGTGTACTAAGACACAAAAACAACAACTAGAAGAGTTGCTACAAGCATACAGGGATGTGTTCCAAGAGCCTAAAGGGTTAACATCTAAGAGGGAACTGAAGCATAAGATCTAGCTATTGTTGGACTCCCTATTGCCAAATAATTGATCGTACAGATAATATGTTATATAAGAAAGTGAGGTGAAGAAATAATTGCAGTAGCTACTAGAACAGGGTGGCATTCGACCAAGTACATCACCATGTGGGTCACTCGTCATCATTGTGCCAAATAAATATGAGACTTGGCAGATGTGTATATATTACAAAGCGTTGAACAAAATCACGCTTAAGAATAGGTACATATTACAAATCTATTTGACATGTTTTCAAGGCCACCCACATCAAATATCATAGATTTAGAGACTCTTATGCACATGGAACCATTCACCCATGATGCATATAGAGAGGCATATTCAAAGGATGAGTAATTCAAGGAGGTGTTTCAGAAATAACAAAGCTAGATTCATGTACATAATGTCAACACCACAGTGGACTACAATCTCCATGATGGGTTACTCTATAGGCTCAATAAGCTACGTGTTCCTAAAGGGGAAAGATTGTTGCTTATTAGAGAGGCTCACACCTCCAAGGTCGCAGGGAACTTTGGTGTAGGGAAGGCCATGGCCAACTTGCAAAGGTATGTGTATTGGCCCAAGATGAAAGAGTGGGTAGCTAGATTCATAAGAGGATGTATGCGTTGTTGTATCAACAATCCTAGCAACAAGAAACATGGTCTATATAATGCCTTACCTATACCCACTCTTCCTTGGGAAATCATTTCCATGGACTTTGTGGGAGGTTTACCAACAACTAGGAAGGGACATGATTACCTATTCGTGGTAGTTGACATGTTCAACAAGACGTGTGTTCTAATGCCCTGTAAAAAAACCATTAGTGGAAAAGAAGCAAAAAACTTGTTCTTTGGATAGGTTTGAGTGCACTTTGGGATACCAAGGAGCATAATTTTAGATAGGGACACAAGATTTCTTAGTGCATTTTGTACTACATTGTGGGAGAAGATAGACACAAAGTTGAAAAGATATACAACATTCCATTGATATATAGATGAAAACAAAAACTAGTAAATAAGACTTTGGTGCAACTTCTAAGGGGATACAACCAGAAACATCCAAAGGCATGAGATGAAAATATAGTATATATACATCATTCTTACAATAGAGCAGTCCACATTTCTACAAGAAAGTCCGCATTTGAAACCTATGTTTGATATTTTTCACCTTCACCTTTGGACACTGCATATGGATAATGAGGAGTAAGAGAAGATCTCACAGAAGAAACTTTAAGGGTTGAAACAATTATAGAGAATATTAGGTAGATCCATCTATAGGTACAAGCTACAATATATAAGTCACAGGAAAGCTATAAGGCTAGGCATGTTCAACATAAGGAAAATAAATCCTTCAAGGTGGGAGACAGAGTATGGCTACAATTGAACAAGGAGAGGCTACATGGGCCTAGTAAGAAAATAAAGGCTTTGAGATATAGTCCCTTCAAGAAAAGGTGGGTGATAATGGCTATAAACTTAGTTTGCCACCATATATGTGCATTTACTCAGTTGTGAATGTAGAGAATCTGAAACTCTATGAGCCTTCCATTCTAGATTAGGAAGAGGAACATGTCCTACCTTTTTTTAAGGATTTGGCATTAGATGCTCAGTAGTAGTTGACAAAAGATACAATTTTTCAAAATCAGTCCATAAGTACAAGCAACTACAACATGGCCTTTGGTATTTTGGTTCAAAGGAAAACTTCTAGGCAAAGCTAAATGTTACACCAGAGAGAAGGTGGAGGAAAATTGTCCTCACCTCATTTAGTAGAAGCTTTTAGGGACCAAAAGCCTTTGAAAATGGGGAGTTGTGATATGGATTGGATCATTATGTTTTTTTTCATCCATCTTGATGCTTTAATAGTGGAAAAGGTGGAGGAATCAACTCTCAGGACCATTTTTACTTGCAAGAGACAGTTTGGAAAATTGGGGTTAGAAACATTCCAGGTGCATTTTGAGGCATCAAATGACATTTTTAGGGGGTAAAACTTTGGTATTTTATCACATCACCTTTTTTTCCTATTTTACACAGAAATACGTTTTCGCCGATGCAAGAATAACATCAATCAAAGTCATTATGTGAAATTTATGCCACTTAGAAGTTGACCTTCTTGTTTTCACCACTATAATTCGGGAGGATGCTAGGTCAGCCCCCATTATTCACAAAAAATGGGCTATCCATGTGATTATGATGTAGAAGGCTCTAGAAGAATCTATATTGTAACTATGGTTAAGAGTTGAGGTACTCAAACCTAACCAATAGTAGGCTATCAGGCTATGTTATAATCAAAAAAGAGAGCGAAGCAACCTCACCTTCCAACTAGGTTTTTCTCCTGAAAGGGTTTCCCATGTCATATCGTGTGTCAAATTTATGTGTGAGCTTTTATTTTGTCATTCTATACTTTCAACATAATTTTAAAGTCGCATGCATGTACTATTAATAATAAATCTATAGATCCATAAATCTAATAAAACTATAATAGTGTAGAACTTTGGATTTCAAATATAATTCTATTAGATTTGTTGTGACAAACTGTCAAGTGGAATATCCAAGACTGTTTACAGATCAACTTTAAAATAAAAAGCAACAACAATAGATAAAAGAAACGTAATAGAAGTTAACTTGGAATCATGAGATAAAATATGATCAAAGTCAATTCTCTCTACTTGATAATAACCTTTTGCTACTAACGGAGCTTTGTAGTCCTCCACTCCACCCTCTACATTCATATTCTCCTTAAATACCCATTTGTTTCCATTATACTTTATTCTAGTAGACAACTCCATTATATCGCAAGCCTCATTATTGTCCAACACTTTCATTTCTTCAACCATGGTCATTTTCTTGGATATTCCATCCTTTGAATATACTACCTCCCTAACAGTTCTAGGTTCATCATCAATGATAAACAAAGAAATAAAATTGAATGGAAATAAGGTGGAGTATATCTTTCTGATTGCCTTCTTTCTTGAACTGATATCCTTAGTACCAAAGCCTATGGTTCCTCTTCTTTTGAGTCTTGTTCATTTTTAGAGTTTGATTCATTATCATTCAATTCAAACTCTATCTTCTATGGTTCTTTCTCCCTTGGTTGGAATTTTTATTTGACACCATATTTGAATTCTATAAATACTACATTTTGAATGTACTCTATATTTTTAATTTTTGGGTTCCAAATCTTACAACCTTTCAGATCACCTTTATATGCAATAAAAATACACTTATTAGCTTTCTTATCTAACTCATTGTGGTTATAATTTGGAACATGTACATAAACATCACAACCAAATATCCTGAGATGTTTAATTTTTTTTCATGAGAGTGATCTATTTACCATGTCACACACAACGACCACAACCTCTATCAATATTTCTTGAACTAACCCATCACCATTGATCATACTCTTTGCTTTCTCCATCAATGTCATATTCATTCTTTCTGCAAATCAGTTTTGTTGAGGTGAGTATGGAGTAGTCTTCTGCCTTGCTATGCCACATTTTTACAGAATTCTTCAAATTCATTCTTGTAGAATTTTATACCATTATTTTCCCTCAACACTTTCATTTTCTTCTTTATCTGATTTTCCACATTAGCATTGTGACTATGTGAATTTGTAAAAGGATTATATTTCTTCTTGAGGAAATAAATCTATATATTCCTCAAGAAGTCTTCTATAAATATGACACAATACACAAATTTACCTAGTGTTGGGATTGAAATAGGACCAAAAACATCATTGTGCACTAACTAAAATATTTTCTTTGTTCTTGTATAACTAGAGGAGAGTATTACCTGATTTTACTTCTCATATAAACAATGTTCAAAGAAATCAAAATCTAGAGAATAATTAGAGATACCTTCTACAATACCATTACAATGTAGTACTCAAAGGCTCTTCTCTCCATTATTCCCCAATGTTTTATGCCATAACATAGTGTTTTTTATATAAACTGTAGGATTTTTCCTTATTTAGCTTCACTCTCACCAAAACTGGAACTATTGTACCTATCACTAGTGGTGATTCCTAGTAGCTTATACAAAGTTCTAATTTGAACTCCCCTAAGAAATACCATTGCTCCTAATGTCATCATCTAGGTATCCATTTAAAACATTGTTTTTACACCTACATCACTCATCTTGCTTACAAATATCAAATTTATTGCTAATCTTGGAATTTATAAAACACTAGGGAATTTTATAATTCTTCCACCCATGAGTTTCAAATTATTTGTTTCACGTCTTACTATTATGGTTGTCAAGTCATCTCGTAGGAAAACACCACCACCATCATATATTTCATACTTGCAAAACCACTCCTTATGAGGAGTCATATGAAAGGATGAATCTTGGTCAAACAACCATACTTCATGAACTAGATGTGTACATGAAGAAGCCAAGTACACAACCCCTCCTATACCAGAGGAAGTTTTTGTTTCAAGAAGGACCATCTTGAGATCCCTTCCCCTTAGGAATTTTATATCTACAATCTTTCTTGTAATTCCTTTCTTTTCCATTTAGATCTTATTTTAGATTTACATCTCCCATTGGAGAAATTATTTTTATTTCTATTGTAGGAGCTTCCTCTTACAAACATGTTTCCCATGGAGCCTAATTATCTTCCTGATTGTTCAAATGTTTTTGTTTTAGTCACTTCGGATCCCTGGTCCTAATGGGGCAGAAAAGCTGCCTATTTAATCATTGTCAAGGGGTGGGAGGGTGGGGGGCGACGATAAATTTTATGAGCCACCCCCCCCGACAAAGGTTCAGGCAGCACCCTCGAAGCTAAAAATAGATGAAGACTTTCCATGTAAAATATTGTAATTTCATAGTTAACATGGGTCATTCATTAGGCAGATGATTTGATAGTATAAGTTATGTTAATTTAGGGTTTTTTTCCCTAGAAGTCAACCCTTATTTTATATGAGGGAATTGTATTGTGAATGTGTATGATTATTTTGAGTGAGAAGATGAAATTACAATAGATCTACTGTAGGTTGTATCTCATCATTTTACTAGATAATATAAAAGGAAGGACTAGTTGTTTCTCCGTGGGTGTAGCCCAAATTGAGTGAACCACGTATATCTGTGTCTCTCTTGTTTTATATGTTTATGTATTTGTGTTTCCACAATATTTTGTGTATTTCATTGCTCCATTAATTAATTTCTATCAAAACAAGGGATATTTTTTTTGACTTTCCATTTTTTTTTCTCATATCCTTCAAAAACAAGGATGAGACTATTTCATAAGAAAATGAGGTACTTGCATTATTACCTCTGGAAATAACTAGGTTTTCCCATGTTTCAAAAAAACGTCGTTCAAGGCATCAAAATGGCTCCAAAAGTTCAAGACCTGAAAAAATGCCAAAAATAATAAACTGTGTTGTAATTAAGGAAATTGAAAGAAACAGTCTGAAGGAAAACAATGCTAGGGGTCCAAGTGGAATAGGTGGGTGGCCACCAATATCCACCTAGAGCAATTAGAATACAACCGTAGTTGCTTAATCAAAACTACAAAATCATTGGTAAAAACCATCATGCACCAAAAAATTTCTAAAGATGAAACCATGTGTCAAAAATTGGAAAACAAATGACATAAAAAACGTCCAAAGGTTTTTTTGGGGGCACTCCACTTGAATCCCCATGCAAGTGTTTTTTTACCCTCCTATAAAACTACCAAGAAAGGGGGAAAAACCCCCAAACAAGGGGGTCCATTGCTCCCGTAGTGACCTCGTAGTTGTGCATGATGCAACATATAATGCATGGGGATCGTCATGCAAAGAATATAACACATATCGAACATGATGAACCATATGTGTGTTGATGACACAACATGAAGCATAAAATGATTTTGTAACAAGGCAAAGGCTTTGACCAAGATATTTTATGAAATATTCAAAATGGTGATCTCTAGTGGGCAATTAGCTTAAATTATCCTTGAAGAAGTTAAATTGATGAAATATTGATTAATATTAAATCATAAGGGTTGATTTATATTGGGTCTTTTGTTTTTTAAGGAATAGAAGTTGCGGATGACATTTTGGATAAAGTTGTCAAAAGCAGAGCACTAAAAATTCAAAGAGGCAACGAAATATTTATTTTGGGATTTGCACATAAAAAAGTAGGGCACGTACCACAAAATATGGAACTGATTTTGATACAGTCAAAATGAAAAACAAGATAATGACCCAAGGTTTTGGAAAACCGTAGATCAAGCGAGTGAGGGATAAATGACCAAATCAAGCAAGCATGGGTTATAAAATAAGATTCAAAGCAACGCGAAACAAGTTTAGACAACAGTTCAAAGTGTAGGAAGTGACTCAAAGTTTAGGAGCCATTGAAGAATTCAGATCTAAGATGGCAAAGAAAGGTTGTTGTATGAAAATTTGTTAACATAGTGATCTTTGTTTGATAGATGTGTTGAGTTGTAATGTCTTTGTACAGTATGTATGGTGCAACAAGGTGTATCGAGAAAATACGGATGTCAATGGCCTATGAACTTATTTAATAAGGAGAATGGGAGTTTTTCCTTATGATTATGTGTTTCACACCCTCTTTCAATTTTTTTAGCATGCTGTTATTTCCTTTTAAATGTTTAATTTGGATTACCGCAACAAATGTATGAACGATTGCATAAAATGCATAAATATATATTTCTAGATGTCCCTTCCATCTTTCTGTGTTTTTGGATCACCTTGGGTGAGGCATTCCTTTGATTCAAGGGAGTGAAAATGTCGAAAAAGTTCTAGACTACACGGAAATATTTGTTGGCACCTTATGTCGAAACCTGGGTCATTATTCATTTAAATTATTCTGCCAACAAATGGTTCCGTTTCAGGGACCTTGCGTTTTTTAGGGGATCTAGATCATGAGACCAAGGTATATTGACCGGAAGATTCAAGAATGGTGGCATGAGAAATTTGGTCACTTTGTTTTGCAGCAAGTAGAATTGAGATAAAAGGATCAAGATTGGATGATCCTCATCAATTGGATACATATTTAACGAGATCTGTTGATTTTTGGGTTGATGAAACTCTTGAGAGCTACATCATTGAATTTGAGACTTAGAAGCACCAATCCTTCTCTCATGCAGAATCCATATTCAAGTTTGGGCTACGAGGACGACTACTAAAAGATACTCCTATTTGGATTAAAATACTATTGGTTGAAGAAGATTTATTGGTTTTTCCATAAGGTTATATGAAAGCTTAAATTTCTAGTACAAGGGAAATGGATTAGGGGACAGGAATATCGTGAAGATGTGGGAGAATGAACAAGTCATTCTAATGAATCAAGAAGAGTAACTGTAGAAGGCGAGAGATTTTAGAGCATTGTGGAGGGAAGGAATAATTGACGAGTGGAGAGAAAGGAAGTTGCTAGAAGTTAGGGTTAGAAGAAGGGAATTACAGTGCATAATAGATGTTGTAATAAGTTCGACGGTGTGGAACAAGGAAATGGAGACTTCGTAGTTGTGAAAAGGAAATTAGGAAGAAGGCTCTTTTTATGGAAAAATAGGAGTTGCCAATGGGAGTAAAGTGGAGGGTTTAGAAGTGGCTACTCAAATACACGTGGAATCATAAGGATTTTGGATGCCTCAATCAACAGACCAACCAACTATGTTATCAAGTGAGAACACACCGGTAGATGATGACCTGCATTTTGTGATGAGGTGACTTTTCTTTGAGGATTATTCAGTACCAGAATATAGAACCCCACAACACAAAAACACGACCCCTCCTCTCCCTAACCTTCCCTTGGTGCCATATAAAATTCCTAATCTTCTATTTTCTAAGGTATGTAAGCTTATTAAAGTCTATCTAGTGCATAATCAATATATGGGTAGAAAGAGTTTTGGTGGTATTGGTCAGCCAAGTTCAACTAATTGTTCTCAACTGGGTTCCCAAGTATTTATAGTTGTTTCCTCAAGACAATCAACTATGGCCAGAATTGTAGCTGACACACTTACAAGATACCCGTAATTATCAAGGAGCGGGGGGTGAAGATGTCGAACAAAACTGGTATTTATGCGAGCCTATCTGGAGAGCTTGACATACCCCTGATGAAACTAAGGTTATTTAATTTCAAACTACGTTGTGGGATAGAGCACTGTAGTGATTTATCAAATGAATTGATGCTAACCCCAATGTCGATATGGATCTAGTCAAGCAAGAGTTTCTTCAGGAATTTAAGATACCTCGGTCAAATCCGCAAGGATTGGCGGGACTATTGGATATTCGCTAGTGGGAGGGAGAATCTACTTATAAATATATGCAACATTTTAAAGATGATATTAGAAAATTGTCTTATCCTATTGATCCACATCAACAAAGATATTTCTTTATTAAGGCCCTGTTATCAATGACTCACATTCCTTTGTCCCAACAGAAGATTGCTACACTTCAATATTCTTTGGAACAAGCAATGTAGATAGAAGCTATGGTTGGATATCCATAAGGCTATAGAACTAGTGGTTCTTGAAAAAATCCTTCTATTGTGGGAATTTAGAATTAGATTGATACCTTGATAGACAAATTAAAATAACTTTCACCATTACGACCTACGAGACCTCATATTTGGTGTACTCATTGTTAGGTGGCAGGACATCATGTCACATAATTCCCACGACCGAGAGGTCCAGGACATCCAGTGGACCAATGGGGCCTCCTCCACTACAATCTCCCGGAGTTGCACAAACTTCATATCCTCTTCCTTTTTAGGGCCATACACAATTCCAATCATTTCCAAATTCTTAAGGTATGTATAGAAATGATTATTGTGAGATATTTCAAGGTTTTGGTCATTCACTTACCTGTGTCTTATTTTACGTAAGTGTTCCAATGTTCCAAACAATTTGTTTTGTGAATTTTGTGGATCACCGAACCATCATATGGATCAATGTCATTCCTTGCATGCTTTAGTTGATCGGCTTGACCATTCAAGCTTCTATATCAATGAGACTCTTCGAGGACGAGGAGGGAGAGATGCCAGGGGAGGAAGGACATGCAGGAGAGGCCCAATTAGGTGTTATTGTCATCAGGAAGGCCATGTCGTGAGAGAATTCCCTATGCCATGAAGACCTTGGTGTTCATACTTTCAAGTGAATACCCATGCAATTAAATATGGTCCTAAACTTATTTCTTGGTGGGAGTAGCGCAACTGGGATAAAGGAGATAATTTGGTCTGTGCGGAGCCTCGAGATCCTAGTCTTATAACACAACCTAATATCAATGCTATTACAAGAGGAGGAAAGAATATTGGAGCTGATGTTAGAACTCTTGATCACCTAGTTGTCATAAGATCTGCATCTCCAAACAAGTCTTATGATCCAAATCCACACAAGGAATACTGTAGGGACACAATTGAACTTTTCCATTAGTTGATTTCTTCACAAGGATCTCACAGTGACCAATAGGAGCAAGTAAAGGTCCGTGATAAGAAACATTCTACAGAACATTTCCAACCAATAATGTAATGGTTTAAGCTATTTCTAACAATTATGAATCATCAACAACTCTCTAGTCAATTGCAGAAAATATTAAAGGTTATTGTTAAGGATGATGTGTTTCCTGAAGAACCAATTTGGGTGAATCTACTTGAGAAACATTCCAAGTGAGTACAATGGAATAAGAAGCAAACTAGAAAGGATTTCCAGATAAATGCTTAGATTAAACGTTTTCAAATTAAGGACTCGATGTCGGATTTGGGCTTGGATGTCAATATTTTTATGAGGAAAACTTAGGAAGCTCTTAGAAAACCCAAGTTGGTCTTTTTCCCTATTTATTTGCGGATGGTAAATCAATATTGTATTCTTCCTATTAGCGGACTAGAGGATTTTGAAGTTGATATTGCTGGTGTCAAAACATATGAAAATTTTGAAGTTATTGACATTATTTGGGATAAAGATCCATATCCATCTTTATTGGGCATCAACTGGGATTTTGAAAACTATGTAGTCATTGATTTGAAGTGGGAAAATATAAATTTTGAAGTATATGGCATGTGATTCATACAAACTCTTGATCCTTATCAAGGCCCGAGATTTACTGACCGGTGGATGATGTTGAGTACTCTAATTTAATGGACCAATTATATCAACTGATCGTTGGGAGGCAAGAAGAATATGTTAACCCCACAATTGCTAGATCTATTAGTTGTTGGAGTATTCAAAGTATTGAAGTTGGCTCTAAGGATGTGATGGAAGATTGGCAACAGGGAGCTCATGAAATTCATTCCATATATTATGCCACTATTCGATGTGTTTGCTGGATTGATACGTAAATATCCCATATTTAATGGTACTAATTCTGTTGAAATTTTTATTAAATAAGTTGATTCTTGCATAGAAGAAATTCAAAAGGTTCCTTTAATGAGTGTTTCTTTGCAAGCAAATCCCGCAAGATGGTGGGCATCCCATCAGGATCAACTTCAAAATTGGAGCACAATTAAAGTTGTTTTATTGTATCGATTTCTCCCTCTGAATGAGGTTTTAAGTAAAATTAATATTTATGATGGTTGTACTTGTCCACAAGAGCATGTTGAATAGCACTAATCTGTATGGAAGGTTGATGGCCTAGCAGCTGAAATGTGGCCACATCTATTTATCCATTCCTTGGGAAATATTTCACAAGCTTGGAATTTGCAGGAGGAATTAAAACACCAAACAACCGATTGGGATGTGTTCTCTACCCAGTTTTGTAGATATTTTTCCTTTTATGATGCTGATGAAAGGATAGCGCAAGCCCTTCGAGCTACCAGAGGTGTATTATTTTTAGGAGGGAACACTTTTGCAGAATGTAGCAAGTATGGAGAGTTTGTGCATCAATACGAATCGAGGTTTCATGAAGTTGTTGTTTGTAGCAAGGTTAATAAATATTCATATGATGATCTAGAGGAGCTCAAACATTTTTATTTTAAAGAGTCTGAAGGGGAATGAAAAATAAAAGTGGATCCTATACATGATTATCTACATCTCCTACCTCTTAAGTTGAAAAAGATGAATATCAGGACATAAGAGAAACCAAAGCTTGCATTGTTTGGGGACTATTGGGATGATCAAACCACTTGAGATTTTTTTTATCTACTCAAAGAATACGAGGATTTGTTTACCTGTTCAGTTTCATAACTAAAGGGAATTAAAGGAGATATGTGAGAAATGAAAATTAAATCCATATGCGAAGCTAGTTAAACATTGACCCTATCGATTGAATCCGCAGGTCAAGGAGAAAGTGAAGAAAGAAGTTGATAACATGCTAGTTGTTGGTGTTATATTCTTGGTTGATGAAGCTAAATGGATAAGCCCCATTGTCATCTAGGATAAGAAGGATTGAGAGTAAATTTGAGTGTGTGTTGAATACTGTAGCCTCAATAATGCATGTGTGCATGACCCATTTCCGACTCCCTGTAGTGATGAAGTTTTGTATAATGTTGGAGGAAATGAAGCTTATTCTTTTACTGATGGTTTCTTGGGGTATCATCAAGTACACATTATAGAATGAGATAAGAAGAAGACCATATTCACTACCAAATGGGGGTCTTATGCTTATAACATTATGCCTTTTGGGTTGAAGAATTCCCCTGCAGTTTTCTCGTGCATTTTTATTGCTACCTTCTGTGAATATATACATAAGTTTATGGAAATTTATATGGATGATTGGACCGTTTATAGATTGCTCAAAAACCATCTTAGTTTTTTGAGAGTTATATTCGATAGACGCAAACAATTTCAAATATATTTGAACTTGAAGAAATGCATTTTTGTTGTGCCTTTTCGAACATTATTGGGCCATATCATTTGTAAGGAAGTAGTATATGTGGACCCTGCCAAGGTTCCAGTAATACTGAATATTTCGCCACCCACTTCTGTCCAAAAATTACGTTCCACTTTGGTCCATACTGGTTATCATTGTAGGTTTATAAGAACTTATTCTTCCATCACAACATCGCTTGAGAAGATTATGAAGAAATCTGAAAGATTTGTGTGGTCAACTGAATGTGATGCTCCACTTGATACTTTGAAGGAGAAAATTGCAGGTGCACCCATCTTGGTCTGTCCTCACTCGAATAAACCATTTCATTTCCATGTTGGTGCATATGGAATTTCCTTAGGAGCTATATTAACGAAATCAAGTGAAGGAAACTTGGATCATCCTATTTATTTTTCCAGCAGAAAACTTTCCACCATAGAGAAAAATTATACTACTATAGAATGCGAGGTTTTAGCAACAGTCTATTCTCTCCAGAAATTTCGACATTCTAGGAGGTCCGTTCAAGTTCTTCACAGACCACTCAACACTAAAATATTTAGTTAATAAGCATGTACTTGAAGGACATATTTGTCGACGGTTATTTTTATTTCAATAATTTACTTTTGAAGTGATTGTCAAGCCAGACAGGCCAAATGTGGGGCCAAACTATTTGTCCAGGTTGGAGTTAGGTGAATCGGGGGGATCCCTTAATGATAATTTGTTGAATGATCATTTGTTTCATATTGAAGCTGTCCCTGATTACTTGGAAGATATTGCTAGCTTTTTTACTACAAGGTAATGTCCTCATGATTATACTACTGTGCAAAAGAAGCATTTGGTGGTTAGAGCCATTGACTACAAACTTATTGCAGGAAAACTATATAAACTAGGACTAGACAAAGTTTTGCACCATTTTATTCTTCATCATGGACGTGAAGGTGTATTATGGGAATGTCATGTTAGAGTTGCAAGAGTTCATGTTGGAGGGAAATATACTTCTCGAAAGGTCCTGCAAGCTCGCCTTTGGTGTCCAACTCTCTTCAAGGATGCGAAGGAATATGCAAATAATTGCACTATCTATCAACAGGTTCGCTGACCATTGCGTCACGATGAAATTCAGTTTCACTTAGTGCAAGCTCTTGCTTCTTTTAAAAAATGGGTTGTTGATTTTATTGGGCCTATTCACCCTCCTTATCTTCATTCGCGTGCTCAGTATATCATTACTGCAATAGATTAGTTAACTTGTTGGGCATAAGCATGCTCCAGTGAAAGATTGCATTGCTGATATGGTGAATCAGTTTATTTTTGAAAACATTATTACCAGATTTGGATGTCCCCTAAGTCTTACAAGTGGCCAAGGCTACCATTTCATCAATGAAATAATCCAGGCTCTACTACATAATTTCATGGTACAACATAACAAGAGAAATCCTTATCATCCACAAGCCAATGGTACTATTGAAGCTTTCAATAAATTTTTAGAAAAGGCACTTAGTAAGGTTCGCTCCACCAATAGAGATGATTGGGATGAATGAGTTCCTGCTACTTTATTGCTACTGAACTACTATCACGCAGTTGCATAAATATACCCATTTTAAACTTGTTTATGGAAAATAAGTTGTTGTTCCTGTTGAGTTCATTGTTCCTAATCTTTTTATTGCTCATGAAACTCAAATTTCTAAATACAAGTCCATTCTTGAATGAGTGCATGAATTTTTACAACTTGATGAGTCTCGTTTTCTTACTTATTTCCATCAAACTGTTGAGAAGGAGCACCAAAAGGCTTGGCACAATCGACATATTAAGAAAAAGTCCTTTTATGTAGGTGACCAAGTACTACTCTATGAAAACAAGTATCACAAGCATCCTGGTAAGCTTCATATGCATTGGATTGGTTCTTTTTATGTTGCAGAAATCAAAGATTATGGTGTTGTTTGACTTGCTCAACTAGATGGTACACTTTTCTCTAGATGGGTGAATGGCACTCTCCCGAAGCCCTATTTTTCAGCTTCAACTTCAAAATAAAGTGTCCTCTCATTGTGAGAGTAGTAGGTAGGAGTTATGATAGTTGTGTCAATAAATACTATTGTCATTTTGATAGTTTGTATTTTCCTTCTTTTCCGCAAGTTTGTTGTCTTTTCAGTTGTGACCCACTATAACCCATTGTGGTCGTGGATATTTTGTCATATATTTTCTTGTCAATATAGTTAATGCTTTTCCTTTCTATCTTTACTCCTGGTAAGTTAGTTTCCATATCCATTTCCCAATTCTCGATGAGATTTCCCCATATTTTAGATTTGCTGTTAAATCACGACATTCTTACGTACGTGCCAGCATTTCTTGTCATAACTTTTAGTTAGAGTCTCATTTATCGCACATAATGGCTACTCTCCATCCCACCAACTATTCTATTGATGCTCGCCATTTGTTTCTACTTTCATATTTTTCTGTCTAGTGCTTTAAGTTTCCACTATGGCTTCATTCTACTACTTGTGAATCCTCATTTCCTTGTTTCCCCCTATTTGTTTTATGTATACCCGTTATTCTGAACCCATGGTTTTTCCACTTTGAACCGCTGTCAGTTTGTATCCTATTGACTCTCGTATCAAATGCGAGGATGACCTCTTAGGAAAATATGAGAAATCTACTCTTGTTGATAATGACCTCTATGATCCCTCATTTTTCCTTGTGCTCCAAACCGATGTCTTTATGGAGCCCAATACTGTCCCAATGCTCATTCCACCCAGAAAGTGAAAACTAATTTTCATCCTTTGAAATCATCCACTCTCTTGGTTTTGTGTGTGTTACCTATTTTTGGCACCAGTGGTGAAGTTATGCTTGTCACCAAGTTTTTAATCAGTCTGCTCCACAGGGATTCTCTCTAGTTGGATCGAGAATACCCCATCCATGTAGAAGATATTTACAGACTTATAGGATATTAGTTTATGGTGCCAATGTTAGCTCATCTTTTCAGAAAACTACTAAACGTGACAAAAATACAGATGCAACTAATTTGTACAAAAATTATGGGACCACCATAAAAGGGCGCATAGCTTTTCTTGACATGATCAACAATATGCCCGTTCGAGTAGCTTCCACCATCATCGCTACAAAATTCATGTGCCATTTTATTAGAGGAGAATGTTCGTTAGATTACCTATCTATTGTAGAGGTTTGTGTTCGTGGGAGCCAACTAAATTGGTTTAGCTACCTCCTTATTGAATTATTTGATGCTGCTCATGATGTTTATACATGACCCACTTATTTTATTTTTGGCTATCTGCTTATTCCACTTGCTATGTATAAATGGTGCATTCTGGAAGGTCGAGATATTTCCATAGTTGCAGAAGGTGAACCTATTTCGTATGCTTATGCACCTTGGTGCAATACTGAAGACACGATCAACAATAATTTAATGATCTTTCCTTTGGTCACTCGTTCAACAAAATGGGTGTGGTAACCAAAAGTATTTCACGAGTGCAACTTCCTCTGCTCGACTAGTATGCTCATACAGTCAGATTTAGTATAAGTCATAGTTCATGTTATCAATAGTCGTTGAATGTTTGTTCTACCACTTTCTCTATGAGGAAGATTCCATTCTGCATCAACGAGAATGATTTCCATAATGAATTCAACACTTGGCCAGGAGTCCTTTCATGGAAGAAATACGGGAATGAATTATATAAATTTGAAGTAATGAGACCTACTGGTGATACCCATTTATCCTCATGCAAGCATGTTAGAGATATGTAAGAAGATATATAGCCCCTTCTGAAGAAATCCAAGGAGTGTGTGAGCTCAACCTATGCTACTTAGACTAAGGTAAGTTCTATACTTGAGCAAGGTACTCAGATACATCAAGTCACTCTTGTATCACTGTACTACCTTCTATCACAACCACCATTACACCCGCTACCTCCCTTGTTTCCATTTCCTCTTGCTAATCCAACCGTGATACCCGTGCATCCACCATTATTGATCTTGATGCGAAGCCCACATCCACCATTCTTGTTGTCCCCTTTATTGAAGAAAAGCCTCTATCTCTACATATAACTTTTCACGGGACACCTCATTCCTCGGAAGCCACCTTATATGACTATCCCAATTAACCCATTGTCTCCGATGAGCCAAACAATAAGGAAACTAGCTCCAAATTTGTTTTCTCTAATAATTTTCCTACAAATACCATTCCCCCACCATAAACCACTCCTCTTTCTATTGCTACCTCATCTCATCCCTCTTCTTCCACCACTTCACTCGTCTTTGCTGAGAAAGTTGTTGATTTCATGAAATATATCGAGAAATATCACTAGGTATCTCCCTTTCCTCCGAGCAACATGATCTCAATGCTTTCGTTACGACCCTTGTTCTTCACTGAATTACACAGAATCAGAAGGGTGCTCTACAACAAGAGTATTCCCCACCAATTCAATTCGAGTGCTCGGTCGCTAGTGGCAAAGCCACTATAATTGCGAATTTTTCTAAAAGATATAGTTTCAATCAACAACCTCATCACATGGTCTTCACCGCAGTTGTTATAGTTTATTCCTGCTTTTGCCTCTTAGTTGGAGAATCGTTTCAATCAGATAGAGACTTGGTGCATAGATCTTTAGGTCATCTGTGATGAACAACATCATCAGCTCAACATTGCTGCCACAATACAAATGTAGTTGTGCCTTGAGAAATATGGATTAGAGGCTCATATGAGTGATGTTTATTCTAAATTGCAATCATTGTGGCCTACTCTTTCTCCCTATTCCGAAGAACAAACTAAATATATCAATGCATGTTCCCATGCTGAATGTTGCAATTTTGTTGAAGCGACATGTAAACAAATCATTTCCAAAAATATCGAGCTCTAGGACATTGTCACTACTCTGCAACAGTCTTCATCAAATCCTTTAGTGCTCTACTCCGATCAAATCACTAAAAATATTAAGAAAGGCACCTCTATCTGCGCCACCTTACCCTAATTTATGCAGGAGTCCCAAAAAAATTTCAACTAAATTTCAGATGGTAGTGGCATTCTTGTGAAGAAGAATGCAACAATTAATCCCTTGTGTGAGAATGTCCAGTACCTCTTCCAACAAGCAATAGTGACTTTTGATATGGAAATAAAGAAGCAAATTTTGGATCAAGTTGATGTACTAGAGGCACAGAGACATTTTATCACCTTGAGCATGTTTTCCACGATTGTTGATCAACAGATTAAGGAACTTGTTCTTTCATAGCCCAACAATCTTAGTGAGCAGAATGTTACATAATTTTCAACCAAGGTATATACACTTCTAGAATCGTGGAAATCCTCTGTTTCTGCATTCACCATATTGAAGGAGTCGACTCTTCAAAGTATTCTAGAATTGGGTCATTCGTTTAAAGGTACCACAATCAATTAGAGTGGAATCCGACTAGCCCAAAGTTTAGATGTAGCATCAACACATTGAATCAAGGGCGAGTCAATGGATTGTGGTCGAGGCATGTTGGGTCCTCCATTTGTGAAGGAATAGAAATTGAGGGGGACATTCTAGATAAAGTTACTAGAAGCAGAGCACTGAAAAATCAAAGAGGTAGCAGAATATTTATTTTGGGACTTGCGTGGCAGAAAGTACGGCGTGTACTGCAAAAGTTGGAACCGATTTTGATATAGTCAACAAGGAAACCAGGGTAATGGCCCAAGGTTTTTGAAAACTGCAGATCAAGCAAGCTAGGGATTGAAGACCAAATCAAGCAAGCACGAGTCATAAAATAATATGCAAAGCAACGAGAAACAAGCTTAGATGACAACACAAAGTTTAGGAAGTGTCGCAAAGTTTAGAAGCCGTTGAAGAATTCAGATTTGAGTTGGGAAAGGAAGATTGTTGTATGCAGATTTGTTAATGTAGTGACACCTGTTTGATAAATGTGTTGAGTTGTAATGTCTGCGCACCGTTTCTAAGGTGCCACAAGGTGTATCAAGAAAATACTGATGTAAATGGGCTCTGAAATTATTTAATAAAAGGAGAATGGGAGTTTTTCCTTATGATTATGTGTTTCACACCCCCTTTTAAAAATTTTCAGCAAATTCGCAATGAATGTATGAATGGTTGCATAAACTGCATAAACATATAATACTAGATCTCCCTTCCATATTTCTATGGTTTTGGCTTGCCTCGGGTGAGACGCTCCTTTGATTCAAGGTAGTGAAAATGTAGGCGAAGTGCTAGACTACGTAGAAATATTTGTTGGCACGCTAGGCTGAACCCTAGGTCATTCTTCATTTAAATTATCTCGTCAACAACCTTTTAAAGTTCATATTTAGAATTATAAAGGCCTTAGCTAATGAATTCCAAAATTTGCATGTATTAAACCATTAAGTTGGATTTTTTTTATCATCCAAGATTTCCTTGAGAGTAATGGTGAACTTAACCAAGGTTAGGGCTTATTGATCCATTATTGTTTTTCTTAGAAAAGTAGATGAAAATTACATTAAAACATTTATTTATACTTCCCTGTCCATTATATCTTGGGCTTGGAAAACTATTTTTGTAGTTGGAAAAACTCATGTTCATTAACAATTTTTTCATCGATAGTCCTTTCCCACCTTTAAGTATTGAGAACCACACTTTGACCTCTTGGATGGCCAAGTCTTCAAAAAATTCCTTAGTAGATTAATGTCAAGTTCAACTCCATTGCAACATGGGTCAAATATGGGATCCATTTTTATTCACACTTAATAAGTGGCATAGGTCCATTGTTTGTGGTTGCTTGTCTTACATTGCGTATTCTTGGAAACCTCTTCATATTATTTCAATACAATAGGTTTGTTGTGATTGTGGTGGATGTAAATGATTTTTCACCCATATTTTTTCGTAAATGTTATATCACATGAAATGGCATCAACTCACCATGAAATCCATTCCACATCCTTTTGAAGTTTGAGGGAGAATATTTCAAACTATTTTGATGCAAGTAATTTGTAGTGTATACTTTTCAAGAGAAAAGTATTCATAATATATTTTGTATTATTACATACACATTTTATGTGCCCTAATGAACTCTAAAACTTGATTTGTTATTTGTGTGAGAGTGATTGTTCTAACCATGTTCTAGGGGCATCAAAATAAAAGGAAAATTGTTTAAACATGTGTTGATTAGCCTTTCTAAAATTCTTTCTTTCCTAGAGAGGAGATTATCATAGGGGAACAAAATCTTAGTTGAGTTATAAGTGATATTTATGTGGTCATACAACCCATATTTAGATATAAGGAAAATAAGGCCTTTATTTCCTCTGATGCTTTGTAGTATATCATTTTTATTTTCTTGTTGTTGTACTCTATTATATACCTATAGAGAAGCCAAGGGGAATTTCGACATTGATCAATGTGTGAGCACCAAATTTCCAATATTTCACCAAATTCATTTCAACAGTAAATATTAGTCAAGTAACCATCCAAAAATGGGAACACTTGTCGAAGTACTCTATTATATACCTATAGAGAAGCCAAGGGGAATTTCGACATTGATCAATGTGTGAGCACCAAATTTCCAATATTTCACCCAATTCATTTCAACCATAAATATTAGTCAAGTAAGCAAAATAAAAAATGAAGATACATGAAAATGGTGTAAAAGCTTGTAGTATTTTCTCATGGTATTTAAAAAGTGAAATAATGAGGAATTCATTATAATTTAATCAATGAATTGATGTGATTTTTTGAATTCAAATGTCTTTTCCTGAAGGATTATGATAATTTATAAAGGATAATTATTGCAAGGAAAGCGTGTGTAGGAATAAGCCTAGAGTTTCATGCTCATTACATCCAGTTGTAGGTGATGAAGACATTGTCTAGAATGAAGTGATCATGGTTGTGTAGGTTTTAACCCTATACAATTAATTTCCAAAAACAAATTATTAATAAAATAGAAAACATGCAATGACAAATATACACAATAGTCACACAAATATTTTATCCTAGAAACCCAAATCGGGAAAACCAAAAAGTTTTTTCAAAATATTTTTTGTATAGTATTACAATAAAATATATGCCTCATAACATCCATAAAACACCATTTCATTTACCATGTATTAAACTACAATTATAGTTCCTTAATTGAAACTACGAAAACATGGGAAAAAACACCATGTGCCACAAAAATGTTAAAGGTGAAGAAAAACAGACACAAAAAATCCCCCTCGCCTCCCCCCCCTCTTTTTCCCAAGTGTGTTGGCCCTAAACCCTGGTATAGGGGAGGCTTTAACACTGTTGTGACCTCCTAATGACACCCTCATCGTGCCTCACACAACATACAACACACATAAATAATAATGAAAATAATATAACACATACCCAACACTCTCCCACTTGTTTTCTTTGCACACAAAGGGTTGCAGGAGTAAATGATCAACAATTTGGGGAAATAATGCTCATTATTTATCAATAGTAAGATTTTTTTTTCTTCTCATAGGTTTTTCTAATGAATTTAAAACATTCTTCAAAATGTCCATTTTCACTAGTAACACCCTCTTTTCTTCAACAATATCTTTCTTAAAGTGATACTGAACATCAATATGCTTTCCCTTAGAATGATATGTTGGGTTCTTCACTGAGAATATAACACTATGAATGTCACAATCTATTCTTATAGCTTGTTGGACCAATCCAATACCTAAAGACGATATTTCCAACAACACTGCTCCCTTTCATGCATGAGTGGTTTCCACGTATTCAACTTATGCAGTTGAGAGTGCCACTATGTAATGTCTCTTACCCACCCAACTAATTTTTCCTCAAAATAGGTTAAACACATATCGACTTATAGATATTCCATGATTCATATCTCCAACTCAGTCTACATCAGCAAACCCATGCATTTCCAACACTTTGTTCGATATTGGTCTTCCCTGGTAGCACAATCCATAGTGAGTAGTGCCACACATATACCTGAAAACCCTATTTAGTGTTGTATAATGTTCCTTCCTTGGTTTTGACATATACCCGCTCAATACTCCCACTGCATTTGTAATGTCTAGTCTAGTACAAACCATTGCATACATCAAAATTCTAATTGCACTGGCATATGGAACAAAGGACATGTCCTCTTACTCTTCATGTGTGTTGGGACACTGTTTTGTAGATAAATTTACACCTATAGGAATAAGCACCTTCACTGGTTTACATTCTTTCATATTAAATATCTGTAATATTGTCTCGACTTACTTCCTCTGATTTAACCATAGTTGTTTTCCTAATCTCTTTTAATTTCCATGCCCAAAATCAATTTGCAACACTGATATATTCCATGTCAAATTTAAAGGAAAACTAAGTTTTCACTTCCGAAATTATTTATTTTTCATTTCCAATGAACAACATATCATCAACATACGAGACAAAATAAATAACAAGATCACCAACAAATTGGAAATACACACAATTATCCCCTTTTCTCCTCGTGAAGCGAAGTCCCAATATATAAGTATCAATTTTTTGATACTACATATTTGGTGATTGCTTTAACAAATAAAAGAAATTTTTCACATATCAACTCTTTCTATCCTTTCACAGGAAAGTCTTTTGCATGCTTCTTGTAGATCTCTTCTTCTAAATATTCATGTACAGATATTGGCTTCACATCCATTTGTTCTACTTTAAAATCAAAAGCAACAACAACAAGTAAATGAAATCTAATAGATGTTAAATTGGAAATATGAGAGAAAATATCATCAAAGTCAATTCTCTCTTCTTGAGAATAAACTTCTGGTACTGATTGAGCTTTGTAGTTCTTCACTTTACCTTTTGCATTCGGTTCCTTTTTAAATTCCCATTTTCTTCCACTAGGCTTTCTTCCTCCAAAAAATTCCACTAGGTCCCAAGCCTCTTTCTTGTCCAAGACTTCCGTTTCTTCAACCATGGCATTTTTCCAGAGTTTTCCATCCTCTCAATCTACTGCCTCCGTAAAATTTCTAGGATCATAGTCATAATTTTTTTTTTTTTTTTTTTTGAATGGAAATAAGGTGGAATAAACCTTTCTACCTTCCTTTTCTCTTGAACCAATCTCCTCATCTGTAGAGTTTTTGGTTCTTCTTATGACTTCTATTCTTTTATAGAGTCTTATTCATCATCCTTAAATTCAAACTCTACCTTCTCTCATTCTTTTTCCCTTGGTACAAATTTCTCCTTAACAACATCTTTGACTTCTCTAAATACTACATGTTGATCATACACCACCTTTCCAGTTTATGGGTTCCAAATCTTATAACCTTTCATACTATATTCATATGTAATAAAGATACACTTTTCAACTTTCTTATATAATTTATCCCAATTCTCCTTTAGAAAGTGTACATAAGCATCAAAATAAAATGCCCTAAGGAATTTAAAATAAGGTTTCTTACTATTCCATACATCTTGTGGAGTTTAATCATATAATGTTGATGAGGGTGATTTATAAGTTACTAGGTAACATGCAATATCCACTACCTCTCTCTAGAATATTTTTTCTAGTAGCCTTTCACCATTGAGCATGCTTCTTGATTTCGCCATCAACGCCCTATTCACAATTTCTAAAATTCCATTCTATTAAGGTGTGTATGGAGTAGTCTTATGCCTTACTATACCACATCTCACATAACTATTTAGATTCATTTTCACAATTTTTTTCACAATTATCTATCCTCAACACCTTAATTTTCTTCTTTGTTTGGTTTTCCACAAGAGCCTTAAACTATTTGCATTTTTTAAAGACTTTATATTTATTCTCAAAGAAATAAATCTATTTATTCTTTGAGAATTCATTCTTAGATGAGACATAATACACATATTCACCCAATGATAGAACTCACATAGGTCTAAACATATCACTATGCATCAACTGTAATATTTCCTCCAATATCATAGAACCTGTTAGCACTTGAAATTTCACCTCAGGCTGAGACAGGTAAACCTCAAGGCTACATCAAACCATTTAGCCTCGTAGCTAGCCCTACGGGGCAGGAGAAGGCTCTCTCCGGTCTATCTCGTAAAATCTCCAATAGATGAGAAGACAAATAAGGTAACACTGATATTAGGCTAGTAAACTGATCAAAAGGGTTGATTTAATAAAATGATGGGGTTTTTCTGGGCTGCATGGGCAAAGTCACAGCTTGAGCAGAGAAAGATAATGAGTAACACAGATTAACGACTGAGGCAAGGTAGGCAAGAAATTTAACATCAAATTGAGATTAAATGGGATGGCAAGACTGGTGAGGAGCTAAGGAGGGCAAAAAATAACTTTGAATCCTCCTTAAACAGTAGAAAACATTGAACATGAACAAACTTATAGGCAGAGCATATAATACTATGAATTCTACCTAAACACTTCATTTGTTCACTCAGAAATGATTATGAAGTGAAATGAAACATAACAGATTACTAAAGAAAAACTTATGCTAACTTTCATACCACAGGAATCTCAGAAGTCAGAGTTGTGTAATTTCATTAAAAATCTCTGTCAATGGCTATACAATAGAAGCTCTCTTTTTCTCCACTAGCTCTCAGCACTCAGAATTCTCTCCTCCTTTTTTTTGTTTTCTAATACATAATAAACTATTCTAAAAAAATACAACAGATCGACCCCCAAAACAGGGGCGTTGTTTCAACTAAAATTACAAAAATTAGGAAAGGGCGTTTCATCTATGCTAAACATAGAACAACGTTCCTCTAAATCTTCTACGATTGGTTTATTAAGAGACAAAATCTGGAGCAAAGATCTCATGAAATCATGACTGAGGATCAAAATAGGCAAATTCGTTCCTCTTGAAATCCTCTGATGGCTAATAAACCGGAGCGCTAATCCTTTTGAATCGTTAACTGAGGTTATAGATAAGAAAACGAATCCTATCCTTCTGGTGACAGATATGCTTGTTTATTTTTGGCTGAAGTGAAGGGCCAGGTGTCAAGGACGTGCACCAAATTTTTCTCTGCTCCGGTCAATGGATCTACTCGTGTCTTAGTTTGCTAGTGTAAAAATTTCATTGTAGATATATTTCTTTTCTGAACAGTAAGCATCACTGCCTTCATCTGTTTCTTGATAAGCATAAAAAATTTGCCAAAGTTTAATTCAATTTGCTGTGAGATGAGGAAAGTTATAAACAGTGGACTATGGAATGTCACAGATTGAGAGTCTGTGCATACATGTCTAACTGAGGCCAGCCTGAGAAACCCAATGCGGTGAACAATAACATTTTAACTGGACAACAAGCTCGTAATACGTTGAATAAGCTCTTCCTTCTTGCCACCTACTTTTGTCTTGTTCGCACTTAGGAAGCTTTTGAGTTTTGGAACAGTCAAGGACTTAAGGTTGCCCTTGGAGTGACAATCTCGTACCTTTTCATCTAAAGCTGTAGGGCCGATGACTACAATAGTTCGTTTCTTAGCATTGTTATGTTTAATTTCCACAGCAGGTATTACTTTACAATGAATATTAACTAAAATGCCTGTTTCATCTAGAAGTGGAGCATTCACCTTCTGCTCTGGTCTTTCCTTCTTCAAAGAGCATTCAGTTTCTCCCTCCTTGGTCTGGAATTTGAAGACATCAATCTCATCTTCTGTGCCAGAGGACGTTTTCCTTTTTGATCCCTTTACAGGATTTATTGCACAGGCTGGAGTTTGACCACTGAAGCTTTTAACACCAGAAAATTCAACTACCCGAATGTCCTGGGATAGATTAATGCGCCCAGCTGTTTCATTGTGTTGTAATTCAAAGAGTAAAGTAGCTGCTTTTGGCATCTGGCCATTTGGAGATTTGGTACCATTTGGAAATTTGGTAATCCAACAATCTGGCTAGCAATACAACACGCAATAGTTTTGGGTATTCATATCCTTCAGTATTCATCACTTCAACCCATCAACGTCGATGCACCTAACTTCAGTTCTGTCACCTTATCACTAGTGATCTTCTTTGCCAATGTTTTGCTCAAAAGGTGCCTTGAATCAATCAATTAGAGATATACACAATTGTTTTATTGCAGTCCTATATTGGCCCATCAGCAAACTGATTTGTGTAATGAATTTTCTCCTTAAACATCACAAAAGGCCACATCAATTTACTGACAGGATTGTTCATTGTTATGGTGACCTTTTCTCCTTATTTTTATACGTGAGGGAGCAGTGCTTGATTGCTTGTATCCAATGATGGACCAAAGTATGCCTCAAAAACGGTAGTCATGCCTCCTACTATAGTATACTAAGCTGAATTATTTTAGAGATACCAGTAGAGGAATTGAAATTGCAGGTTTATAATTTCGTGACTTAGATGGTCTATCTCCCGCCAGCAATGTATGGTAGCCCACTGACAGTACCTGATAAGCTGCATTTTCGACTACGCCCAAACTCTCACAAACATTAAATTCTATTGAAACAATTTCACTGCTCTGACCCTTCACGAACACCCTCTTGAATGCTATTATACTGTGGAAACATGAACAGGTCCAGATTTTGCAACTGATGCATTCACTACAGGAACATTTTAAATCACTTTCGCATAGATGAGCAGAAAAAACTGAGGACAAATCAGATACGTTGTCTACTGCCTGATCTTGCTGTGATTGTAAGGGAGGGGCACAAACATGATCTACGTTCAACACCTTATTAACTTGCTTTGCATCTGAACCTGATAGTGAAAATCCTGAAACTTTACAACTTGTTGCCACTGCAAATTCTGGTAGATTAACTCTAGAGGTTCTTCCAATGTAATACCACTACTGACCAAACCTTGATCTCCATTTCTTCTTGCAACGTCTGAAGCTGGTTATATCTCAACGTTTCTGCCTTATTCGCTATCTCATATAAATTATGAACAGGAATTTCCTCCACGGCCCATTTTTAAATTCTTTTAACCATGAACCCAAAATGCTTTTGAGAGATACAATCAGTGGTCTTTTTTCTGGGTAATTGGTCAAAAATCTTTGAATAAAGCTTATCATAAGGAAGGTCTTCCCTGTTCCTGATACATGTGCCAAAATGCAACCACCAGGTTCTTCCATTTTACTCATCCAATTTCTCTGTATTCTGGAGAAGGTAATGTTCTGTATCATTAGTAGCATCTTCAAAACCTTCTGTAGTTTCCACCATAAGATTCAACTCGTTTTTTCCACCCTCTCTGGCCACCTTTTTCACATCTCTAAGTGCCTACAGTTCTTTACAGCAATCATCAGTGTTATCTTCTAAGTTCTCTATAGCCCTTTCAAGTTCAAAAAAACCCTTACACTCATTATTCCTGGCCATCCATCATCACCTGCTTATAACTTGCTTTGCCTTTGATTGCTGATGATGTTTTGGATTGTGCTTTTGCAGGGATAGGAGCTTGAAGTCGCTGCTGCCTTTTGAAGAGCTGGAGAATAAATTTCATATTCTAAAGCACCACATTTAGTGATTTCTTCTTCAAAACAGGGTTTTGAAGAAGAATCAATCTCACACTGACATAAGACAGATTCTAACATCGGCTCCACTTGGGATGGCAGCTGCCGCTTTTTGGAGGTGCCAAGAACCGCAGAACTTTGGGAGAGTAGATAGTGCCTTCACCCATTGGGCAATGGAGTCATCATCGACACAACTCTAGACTCATTTTCAAACTGAAACTGAACTCAAACTGATTTGATCTCAAGACTGAAATGACTGAAAGAATGACTTAACAATCTTCAAGCAAACTAAAACAAGATGCTGCCCTTATGGCTACTTATTTATTTATGAAAGCTACTCTAATCTGCTGTACAAACAATAGATCAGGTAATACTAAAATGCCAAATTAGCCATTCAAGTAAACTTGAGAATGATGCCGCTTGAGAATGCTTCCACGAGGACACATATGTAATTGTTGGCAGCCCTTCATGCACGTAACAAGCCTGGTCACGGAAAAGACAGCCTGATCTGTCAATCAAACTGAAAAACATGTCCATGTAAGTTGCCATTGGATCACGGAAGCCGGACTCTGTTGGCTGCCCCAACTCTGCAATGCATACTTCCAGCTGCACATTGTCAATGTAAACCTCTATAGGCAAGTCTATGATTTCTTGTTTCGATGGAGGAAGGATTTCCAAAAACTTTTTAGGGTCCTGGAAATCATATGACTGGATTTGCTCATCTAACCATTGAATCTCCTCTTCAATTATTTCAACAATTAGCTCGCAAAATTCAGTTTTGAAGACCTTAGAAGATTTCAACAAATGAAGCCAGGCACTGAAAACTTCTTCATCTAATTCAGTATTTGCTAACGCCTTTCTTAGTCCTTCTACAGCTTCACATAGGGCAGGGTTTGCCACATACCCTTCCATTGCATGAATGGATCAGCAAGCATTGGAATTGGAGTCGCCAGGTGAATGGTTCAACCTGCATAAGTGTCTGACTGCTGTCCACCATCAGCATCAGATCTGCACCTTGATTGCATGTACTGGGACGAGACAATCAACAAGTAGAATTTTCTCCCCAGTGTGGTCGCCAGTATGTTAGCACTTGAAATTTCACCTCAGGTTGAGACAGGTAAACCTCAAGGCTACATCAAACCATTTAGCCTCGTAGCTAGCCCTACGGGGCAGGAGAAGGCTCTCTCCGGTCTATCTCGGAAAATCTCCAATAGATGAGATGACCAATAAGGTAACACTGATATTAGGCTAGTAAACTGATCAAAAGGGTTGATTTAATAAAATGATGGGGTTTTTCTGGGCTGCATGGGCAAAGTCACAGCTTGAGCAGAGAAAGATAATTAGTAACACAAATTAACGACTGAGGCAAGGTAGGCAAGAAATTTAACATCAAATTGAGATTAAATGGGATGGCAAGACTGGTGAGGAGCTAAGGAGGGAAAACAATAACTTTGAATCCTCCTTAAACAGTAGAAAACATTGAACATGAACAAACTTATAGGCAGAGCATATATATTACTATGAATTCTACCTAAACACTTCATTTGTTCACTCAGAAATGATTATGAAGTGAAATGAACATAACAGATTACAGAAGAAAAACTTATGCTAACTTTCATACCACAGGAATCTCAGAAGTCAGAGCTGTGTAATTTCATTAAAAATCTCTGTCAATGGCTGTATAATAGAAGCTCTCTTTTTCTCCACTAGCTCTCAGCACTCAGAATTCTCTCCTCCTTTTTTTTTGTTTTCTAATACATAATAAACTATTTTAAAAAAATACAACAAATCGACCCCCAAAACAGGGGCGCTGTTTCAACTACAATTACAAAAATTAGGAAAGGGTGTTTCATCTATGCTAAACATAGAACAACGTTCCTCTAAATCTTCTACGATTGGTTTATTAAGAGACAAAATCTGGAGCAAAGATCTCATGAAATCATGACTGAGGATCAAAATAGGCAAATTCATTCCTCTTGAAATCCTCTGATGGCTAATAAACCGGAGCGCTGATCCTTTTGAATCGTTAACTGAGGTTATAGATAAGAAAACGAATCATATCCTTCTGGTGACATACATGCTTGTTTATTTTTGGCTGAAGTGAAGGGCCAGGTGTCAAGGACGTGCACCAAATTTTTCTCTGCTCCGATCAATGGATCTACTTGTGTCTTAGTTTGCTAGTGTAAAAATTTCATTGCAGATATATTTCTTTTCTGAACAGTAAGCATCCCTGCCTTCATCTGTTTCTTGATAAGCATAAAATATTTGCCAAAGTTTAATTCAATTTGCTGTGAGATGAGGAAAGTTATAAACAATGGACTATGGAATGTCACAGATTGAGAGTCTGTGCATACATGTCTAACTGAGGCTAGCCTGAGAAACCCAATGCGGTGAACAATAACATTTTAACTGGAAAACAAGCTCGTAATATGTTGAATAAGCTCTTCCTTCTTGCCACCTACTTTTGTCTTGTTCGCACTTAGGAAGATTTTGAGTTCTGGAACAGTCAAGGACTTAAGGTTGCCCTTGGAGTGACAATCTCATACCTTTTCATCTAAAGCTGTAGGGTCGATGACTACAGTGGTCCGTTTCTTGGCATTTTTATGTTTAATTTCCACAGCAGGTATTACTTCACAATGACTATTAACTAAAATGCCCGTTTCATCTGGAAGTGCAGCATTCACCTTTTGCTCTGGTCTTGCCTTCTTCAAAGAGAATTCAGTTTCTCCCTCCTTGGTCTGGAATTTGAAGACATCAATCTCATCTTCTGTGCCAGAGGACGTTTTCCTTTTTTATCCCTTTACAGGATTTATTGCACAGGCTGGAGTTTGACCACTGAAGCTTTTAACACCAGAAAATTCAACTACCCGAATGTCCTGGGATAGATTAATGCGCCCAGCTGTTTCATTGTGTTGTAATTCAAAGAGTAAAGTAGCTGCTTGTGGCATCTGGCCGTTTGGAGATTTGGTACCATTTGGAAATTTGGTAATCCAACAATCTGGCTAGCAATACAACACGCAACAGTTTTGGGTATTCATATCCTTCAGTATTCATCACTTCAACCCGTCAATGTCGATGCACCTAACTTCAGTTCTGTCACCTTATCACTAGTGATCTTCTTTGCCAATGTTTTGCTCAAAAGGTGCCTTGAATCAATCAATTAGAGATATACACAATTATTTTATTGCAGTCTTGTATTGGCCCATTAGCAAACTGATTTGTGTAATGAATTTTCTCCTTAAACATCACAAAAGGCCACATCAATTTACTGACAGGATTGTTCATTGTTATGGTGACCTTTTCTCCTTATTTTTATACGTGAGGGAGCAGTGCTTGATTGCTTGCATCCAATGATGGACCAAAGTATGCCTCAAAAACGGTAGTCATGCCTTATACTATACTATACTAAGCTGAATTATTTTAGAGATACCAGTAGAGGAATTGAAATTGCAGGTTTATAATTTCGTGACTTAGATGGTCTATCTCCCGCCAGCAATGTATGGTAGCCTGCTGGCAGTACCTGATAAGCTGCATTGTCGACTACGCCCAAACTCTCACAAGCATTAACTTCTATTGAAACAATTTCACTGCTCTGACCCTTCACGAACACCCTCTTGAATGCTATTATACTGTGGAAACATGAACAGGTCCATATTTTGCAACTGATGCATTCACTACAGGAACATTTTAAATCACTTTCGCGTAGATCAACGGAAAAAACTGAGGACAAATCGGATACGTTGTCTACTACCTGATCTTGCTGTGATTGTAAGGGAGGGGCACAAACATGATCTACGTTCAACACCTTATTAACTTGCTTTTCATCTGAACCTGATAATGCAAATCTTGAAACTTTACAACTTGTTGCCACTGCAAATTCTGGTAGATTAACTCTAGAGGTTCTTCCAATGTAATACCACTGCTGACCAAACCTTGATCTCCATTTCTTCTTGCAACGTCTGAAGCTGGTTATATCTCAATGTTTATGCCTTATTCACTATCTCATATAAATTATCAACAGGAATTTCCTCCACGCCCCATTTTTAAATTCTTTCAACCATGAACCCAAAATGCTTTTGAGAGATACAATTAGTGGTATTTCTTCTGGGTACTTGGTCAAAAAGCTTTGAATAAAGCTTATCATAAGGAAGGTCTTCCCTGTTCCTGATACATGTGCCAAAATGTAACCACCAGGTTCTTCCATTTTACTCATCCAATTTCTCTGTGTTCCGGAGAAGGTAATGTTCTGTGTCATTAGTAGCATCTTCAAAACCTTCTGTGGTTTCCACCATAAGATTCAACTCGTTTTTTCCACCCTCTCTGGCCACCTTTTTCACATCTCTAAGTTCCTACAGTTCTTTACAGCAATCATCAATGTTATCTTCTAAGTTCTCTATAGCCCTTTCAAGTTCAAAAAAACCCTTACCATCCATCATCACCTGCTTGTAACTTGCTTTGCCTCTGATTGCTGATGATGTTTTGGATTGTGCTTTTGCAGGGATAGGAGCTTGAAGTCGCTGCTGCCTTTTGAAGAGCTGGAGAATAAATTTAATATTCTAAAGCACCACATTTAATGATTTCTTATTCAAAACAGGGTTTTGAAGAAGAATCAATCTCACACTGACATAAGACAGAGTCTAACAGAACGAGAAGAGAATCCTACTTGATTATTCTTTCCATATATACAATGTTCATACAAATCAAAATCCACAAAGTAATTAGACATATCTACTACCATACTATTGTAATGTTTGTAACACCCTCTAAAATTTTCACTTGCACTTAAATTTCGGAGCCTTCCTTAGTCTTTCCCTCTATTTTTGCAAACACTTGAGCTCATTTCATGAGCTTTATTAGAGTCTTCTCACACTTTTTACTTGTTTGATCAACTATTGTCTTTTGGCATGTTTTATTGTTTTACCATAATTGCGGTCCTTTTCTAGTGATTCCAAAGGTTGGTCTTTGTGTATTCGAGTTGTCCTAGTTGTATAAATCCCCTTCGCACTCATACACAAAGTTTTAAGCATTGCATCACAAGTGTCGTCATGATCATCCTAAGTCCATCTCAAGTGTCACACTTATCGCTTTTTGTTCTAGGATAGTCTTATAGAGGGTAACAATTTTTATTGTTGTTCCTGTGGTCTACATTTGTTGTCGAAGCATGCTAAGTGTGCAATCACAAATTCAATTTTTTCACAAGTTCACTTTCCTTCCACACTTAGCCATTTCTCTGAAAATCCTTCTGACCAGGAAACTCACTTTCACCAGACCCTGATCGAATTATGCACTGCACAGTCTCAGCCCTTAATGATGCAACCTTACTATCTGAAACTATAGAGTGCACAATCACTGTCCCCCAGGCAAGTTGCATTGCACAATTCGAGAGCTGAGTAGCTTGACTTCATCCCCATAATTGCACACTTACTCCTCCGAACTTGACTTGAACTAGGAATTTTGCAAGAGTGGTCCTGCTGGAACCCCACAATGTGCATAGGACCAATATTTCCTTGCCTTCTAGAACTACTCAGAAGTGTCTCCCTAGTGTCCTCCATCAACCAGACTCACTGATCTCAAGAATTGCATAGACCTATCCTCCCAGGAGCCTCTGCTACTCAGTCCTACCTTGCCTCTAAAAACTGTGTAGACCTACCTCCCAGGGTCCCATCTTGCATTAGCCATTGACTATCTCAATTATGCAATCCTATCTCCCAGTGGCTTCTGTGCAATTTTTCCCAGAAGTGAGGACTGTGCTCAGGTTTCCTCATCCAATCCTGAGTTATGTTATGGGCAGTCTCAGTGAATAGCTTCCCTCCTTGTCACCTGGAACTATGCAATGCACAGTTACTGGGCCCTCTTTCCAAGCCTGACACCAGTTCTAGGCCTAGTCCATGGATAATCATGCTTCATATTAGATTAGGCAGTTTTTGGATTTGATGTCATCCCATCATGAGTGAATTGTAGGAACATGTACATTGTTAGATCATGGCGAGATGATGAAGAGGAGAATAAGGAGAGAACATGCTAGAAGACTCACTTACAAGTAGAAGGATAAGGAAACTTATCAATAACAAGCAAAGGGAACACGTTCATGCAACCACTTATCAAGACTGAAGATCATTGAAGACCCCACATCATCTAGCTATGCGGAGGAGAACATAAAGAACATCCAAGAACACATCTATCACTCACCAGCAGCGGCTTGACATTGCCAGCTCAATAAGCTAGTCCATGTCAATAGTGTCATGTCAAGTCATGTCACGAGTTCTCAAATTCCACATCACTATTATGAGCCATTTATATTGTAATGTAAAGTGGAAGTCCAATGGAAACACATGAATATGAAGAGTCATGTCAGTTGAAAAGTCATAGGAAGTTGAATAGTCATGAGGGTAGTCAAAGAGTCACAAGGGTCAAGCATCACCCCTTGGTTATATATACCCCCTCGTTGTATGAGAAAAGGAATTTTCACCTTGGCTCCTCTTGCAAAACATAAAGAGTTTCAATAAGTTTATTGAGGAGCAAGGAGTGGCTCCAATGTCCCACTACTATGGCTAGTGATGTATGATGTAAACATGTTTCTTAGAACTTTTGCTTAATACAAAAGCCTTTTCATGCAAGAACTTTTCCATGCATGACTCATGGATGTTTTTAAGACTATTTGGCGAGCATTTATATTTCATGTTTCTTTCACATGTACTAAGATATTTGAACTATTTCAGTTGTTTTAGTGCTTATCGTGTTGGGAATGTGTTGTAATGGTTGTCACTGTTGCCTCATTCTTATGGACTACCCTGTAGGATACTAGACAGACCTTTCCTAGTCATCGATTATAACGACTGTCACATCCATTGTGGACCATTCTGTTGGATGGTAGACGAAACTTTCCCTGTTCTTTGGTTTTAACAACTGCCACATCCGCTATGGACTATTCTGCTGGATGTTGGATAGGTCTTCCTAGTTCATGTGTGTCTTTTCCTGGGTGGTACTATTACATCTCACTTAGATGCTCAATTTTATACCCCCTTATTTGCAGTATGAGAACCTAAACATGGTTATGTTGCACACTCACCAGGAACACTCACCTTTCTTTTCGAAGGTACCATTGCAACACTCTATTGTGTTGAAAGCTAGAGATGAGGAAAATCTCTAAGTATTTGGAAACCAGACACTCATACCAGATGGGACTCCAACACCAAATAGTGTGAGGTGTGGTTGGGACCTCATAATGGGGAGATCCCTTGAATTTTGGCAGATCCAGCACTGTCAACATTTTTGGCACTAGAAAGAGGGTCACTAGTGGTTTATGGCTGGTTGTCCGACCAACCACACTCATCCATTTTCTAGTCAAGGTAGTAAGGTTCACTCCCTCTCCCCTACCTGCAATTTTGAAGTTGGTAATTCCTCACCTCCTAGGCTTGAATGTGAAATCTTGTACCATCAAATACTAGTGCTCCATCCCATCACCCATCAATTTGAAAAACATGTTGGACTGATTCCATGAGTATTCACTATTCCATATTCTCAAAAGAAGAATAATACTACCCCCACAGGAGTAGTAGTTACATCTGTTGAAGAAGCAATATTTTCCAGTCTTGAAGAGCTAGTAGAAGTCATGGAGAAAGAAGAACAATCTCTGCTCTTTCAAGGAGAAGAAGAAGGCAACCCCTTACTCTCAGGTTCAAGTTCTGATGGAGGAGGTGGAGGGGAAGGATACAAAGGAGGAGGAGAAGAAGAGGAGGAACCAACAAATTTAGAAGAGGAATCATTAGATTTATTTTAGAAGAGGAAGACAATGAAGAAGGCAACATGGCAAACTAAAATCTGTATTGGATGACTCAAGGCCCATTGGCACTTTTAGGTACCCTGCACAATATGCCAAGACACACAGAGAAGATCTTAAGAAATATGACCCTGACAAGACATTGAAGGCAGAAGATCACTTAGACACCTTCTACCTACATCTACAGACACTCGAGGTACGTTATGATGATGTTTCATGTAGACTATTTCCATGTACCTTGGATGGTAGAGCAGCTGTATGGTACCATATCCTTCCTAAAAACTCCATCCAGAATTGGAGGGTATTGAAAAGGATCTTTCTTGAGAAATTTGGTCAAGACAAGACCCCTGCCATGTTACTGAAGGAGTTGGTTAGTCTCAGGATGGAGCAGGAAGAAAAGGTCAAATATTTTACTCAGAGGTTAAACCAAATTTTGAACAAGTTCTTGGATGAAAATAAACCTCATGACTCCATCACTATCGACTTCTACACTTCTTCTTTTCTAACCATTATTGCACAGTTCATCAAGCAAGCTGTGAAACCAACTTTAATAGAAAATTATAAAGAGGTTATTTCTGTAGAGAAGGACCTGTGCACTATTGGAGTCATTGTAGATGATCAACCCACTAAGGAATCTAAATACATTGTTAAGAGGTCTCAGACCTCTATGAGCATGGCCAAGGAAAAGGAAACAAGTGATATTGAGAACCTTACTTGACTCGTCCAGTCCTTGACCACTGAAATGGCTGAACATGGTTCTAAACATTGAGAAAATCACTACAGATTCATCTTCATGTTCCACCATGAACGCCATTTGGAAAAAACATGCCTATATTGGAACCATGGAATGAGTATCCTTGTTATACAGTTGTATGAAAAGGTCATGGTTGATGAACAACTGGATCCTGTTGAAGAAGATGAATATGCTACAACTGATGAAGCTGTAAGCATTGGGCCTGTAGTAAACATGTATTAGGATGCTCTCATACCACAGAAGACCTCCACCGATAAGGAGTCTTTGAGTGATGATCTAGACTAGAAGAAATATAGCCGATACAAATTGAGAAGTCAAGGGGCCACCACTGTGATTAAGGTACCGAAATAGAAATTTAGAGAAAATATGTTAAGGAAAATGTGTCCTCTGGTCGACTTGACACAGAACACTTAGAGCAAGTCTGGGAAGACAACTTCAATGAAAAGTGTTTCCACAAGTAGTAAATATAGAACCATCCCACTGGAAACCATGAATTCGGTTTCACCCCAGGACACCTCGGTGAGTCTTCCTGCAATAGAGTACAACAGCGTAAAGACATGAAGAAGGCTCGTGCAAATATTTCTCTATTTGAACTTGCAAAAATAACGAACCAAAGGGACATTCTTCTATGAGCACTTGGAAAAAAATCTACTGGTGATGCCACTCTTCAAACAAGGGGTCTAGTAAGTCTCCTGATGCTCTCGCATCTGTGCTTAATGCACTCTGCATGGAGGAGGAAAACTCACTATGCACACCATTTGTTTTGTCATTTGAAATATTTAACTTCAATGTTCACAACTGATTGGTTGATTCTAGTGCATCAATTAATGTCATGGTACTCTCCGTGGCCAAGAAGATCAACGATCAATGGAGTAAGATATATGCATAGATCATCCAACTAGATAGAACTTGTGTGCCAACAATTGATGAACTTAGGGATGTGATCATATGGCTATCATCCGATGAACGAGTTCATCAATGCATCAATATTGTAATTGTGGACATACTTGAAGCATATGGGGTATTGCTGAGTAGAGACTGGTCAATCAGGCTGCAAGGTTACTTTGCCACTGGCTGGTCACACTTATGGATTCCGTATACGGGCATGGACAACCAAATCCAAGTGTTGTCAGAGAGATACATGAAGCGCAATGTGGCTCCCTTGAATGGACATACCAAGCCATTGTCTTTTGCAAATCGTGTTTTGGACAATTGTTTTCTACGTACACAGTTGGGGTGCTATATTACAAAGCCATCCCCTCTCCTACCAGACACACAGTTGGACCTCCTTCCATGTTCAACTGGAGGAAATGAAAATTGTACAATAATTAGTAGTAGTAGTAGTAGTAGTACTAGTGCGGTAAGCGGTCCATGTACAGATGATATATGGACCTTGTACTTTGATGGATCCAAAACATAATAGGGCTCTGGAGCTGGTTGTGTTTTAATAGCCCCACTATAGAGAAAACTTTTAATCTCTAGTTTCTTGGAATTCAAATGCACGAAGAATACGGCAGAGTAGGAAGCACTCATCTTGGTCGTACAGAAAGCCATTAACCTCAATGTTATTGTCTTGAAAGTGGTAGGTGACTTTGAAGTCATGGTGTGTTAGGTACGTAACACTATACACTATGTGTCACCTCGTCTTAGGAGTTATCAAAAAGAGGTATGGAGACTCATTTACCATTTCAAAACTTTCAATATTATTTCAGTGCCAAGAATGCGTAATGCGGTTGTGGATGCCTTGGAAAACAAAGTTGTTAGGATGTTACCGTTAAGGGAAAATTTTACTATTGAATTTTTTTATAAACCATCCATCCTAGACAACATCACTAATTAATGATGATAAACAGATACTGCATTTCATGGCCAACACTGACATATTCAAAGACGCAACGATAAATGAGGACATGCATTAACAGTCTTTACAGGACACAGCTAGTATAAACAAAGCAAACCTCATCCCAAGGGTGTGGTATCAATGGAAAATATGTATGACCTGAAAAATTGTTTTCAGGTACATGTGAATGCTAAGACCCATAGCGTTACATTTTCGCATTAGCAGATCAATCTGGGAATAGAAAAATATTTGAAGTATGTAAATCTCGGTACTTGCTATACACCACAAGAGGGACAAGCTTTTATCCACCTCTTCAAGAAGTACCATGATGTCTTCACATGCATGTATGATGATCTTAAGACATATGTCACACAAATAATCTAGCACATGATACCGATCAAAGAAGGGGCCAAGTATTTTCAATAGAAACTGAAGAAAGTTCACCCAGCACTTGAGCCCCTCATACAGAAAGAATTGGCAAAGTTGTCGTTGAAATTATGGTATAGGGGTTGTCTTTGATGGCAACCCACTCACAGGTCAGTTCAGATTTGATAAAGGGAGACTCACATTGTAACAAGTCAATTCAAAGGTAACAAGGTAATGCTACAAAAGAACAGGATGATGGGACAAAGGACTATAGATCAGAATCAAGCAATTGAAGAAAAAATTTGTTTTAAGTTATTTTAAAATGTATACTTGGGTTCACCTAGTCAAAGTAGCATATACAAGCAGGTTCAAAGAACAAAAGGATTGTATATGTATGCACGCACTTTCATAAGAGGAAAAGCGTGTACGGGATAGAAAATTAAGGAAAATTAAGGTGAAAGAATACCAAGGGTTCATACCATGGTATTAGCCCACAATATTGAGTGGAGTAACAGTTATTTGATCCCATCCAAGAATACCACAAGTTCTAAGTGTTGTTTTGGTTCGAGGTATTGAGAAAGGCTAAAAATATATAAGGAGGAGAAGTTTAAAGGGCTAAGTGTGCAAGTGAAATGGTTCTCATGAATACTTCTATCTAAAGCATATTTTATGTTGTAAGGGCTATGGTTATGATATGATCTGAAATATCTCGTGCACCTTTGATACAATGTTGGATTAGGATCATGAGAACTGAAATGACTTATCATTGTATGATCTGATAATTTCTGGGCTAGATCTGAATGCTAACACATGTTTTATCCTGTAAATGTTATGATCTAAGTATGACTGAAGTTTGGAATAGCTGTGAAGTTATAATTTATTATTTGTATATCTATACGTTGGTTCACCTTGTTGAAGGTGCATATACACGCTCGTTTGACTCTTCCAAGTAGCATATGAAAAAGAAAATACTGTTGTTCAGAGATGACTAATCTATCTGATCAGTGCCATTGTTTACTGTTGTTTGTCAATGATGTCTTCATTAGATCTGAAAGTAGAACTGAATGTATAAAGAGATTGATTTTGATTGATTGATTGATTAAGTGAGAAGAGTGATATTTGCTGCTGTTTGTTTAGAACTCTCTAATTTGACAATAGATCTTCATAATATTACTGGTTGGTACAATTTTGATTCAAAGGTTTTTATGATTAAGTTATTTTGGAGGTATATGAAGGTTTGGTTAAAGGAAGTAGTGTATACATGCAAGTTGGTTTCATTGAAGTAGCGTTTACATTCTGACATATGATTTTTGAGGTTGCAGTTGGTTCTGGATGATGATGCAAGTTTTCTGGGTTTAGCACAATGTTCTTGTGACAGTGATCTAAATGTTCCGACTGATTGATTGTTGGTAGATGCAGTTATTGCAGTGGTGATTGTTTTTTAGCTACAATTTTACTGATGGGTCAAGTATGAAAATTTGATGAAACATGGCCTTCATATTGTGTTGTTATGTACCAGGAGTATCCAATCTGAAAATTTATGAAACATGGTCCCTGGAGAAAGAGTGAAGGTAGTAGCCTTCTATAGGCTGGTGCCTATATATTGGTAAATATATTAGCGAACAAAAGAGCTAGGGGGTTGGAGCTCCCTTCTAGTAGAAGTTGGAAAACAAGAGAAGGTTGTAGCCTTCAGCGGGTAGATGCCTGTGTACTGGAAAAGTCTGCACTAGTACAAAATTTGTAAACAATTTTTATTATAAGAAGATTGAAGACTGAGATAACAACAACGGTGGTTTTTTCCCATATTGGGTTTCCACCTGAAAAATCCCGGTGTTCATGTGTGCTTCTTATGTGTGTTGATTTATTCTGTTCTTACTACATTTGTTTACTGTTGAATGCATCACACTCTGATTAAAGACTATGAATTAGTTGTTTATTACATATATGCTGGTTTCATTCTTTATAGTCATGGACATACACTGGTTGGTTTCAGTAAAGTAGCTTACATTGTTTGAAAAGATAAATCATAATTGTGAAAATTAAAATACTGATTCAGCCCCCCTCTTAGCATTTTTCCCAACAATTGGTATCACAGCGGGTCCTTCAAAAGAAGCTTGATCGCTTAAAGGGAGATCTCTCAAGATGAAAAATCACAAAGGCATGGGATCTATCAGACCACCAATATTCAACGGAAATAACATAACATGTTGGAAGATAAGAACCAGAACCTATATTTAGTCACTTGGAGTTGATGTTTGGGTAATTATGGAAGGAGGATATCAATATCTAGTAGCAGTTTGTACAGATCCAACAAAAAAGAAATCATATGAAAACAATGCCAAAGCCATGAATGCGTTATTGGGAAGTCTACTAGAATTAGAATTTGTCAAAGTCATGCAGCTCAACACATCCAAAGAAATATTGGAGAAAATCATTTAGAGCTATGAAGGAAAATCCTAGGTAAATGTGTTAAGCTCCAAACTCTTAGAATTCAGTATGAAACACTCAAGATGCATAGTGATGAAAGTATTGCTAGTTACTTTTTGTGAGTATATGAGATTGTAAATTGTATGAAGAATCTGGGTGAAGAAAAAAGGAGGCTACATTAGTAGAGAAAATTTTGAGATCTTTGTCCTCTAAATTTGAGTCAAAAGTATCTGCCATAGAAGAGAAGCAGGATCTTCAATCTATTACTATTGTTCAACTTCATGGAATTTTAACTACCTTTCAAATGAGGAAAGGAGGTCCATCATATATTAGAGAAGCCACTTTCAAAGCTTCAGCAAAGGGAAAATAAAAGGAATATATTAAGGAATCAGGGTATATTTCAGAAGAAGGTGAGGTAAACTTTGTAAAGAAGCTTCACTGGGGTTATGAAAGATCCAGAGGTAAGCTTCCATTCAAATGTTTTTCTTGTGGTAGAGTTGGCCATTATTCTACTAAGGGTCCTCATAAAGATAACCATGAAAAAGGAAAGGAGTGTGCAAAAAGGTAATATAAAATATTTTGTTAATAAACGAATTTATTTTTCTCATGAAGATAGTGATGGCTTGTCTAATAGTGATGAAGATGAAACTGAACAAGATTTTAAACTACTAATGGCTTAAGACAATGATGATTTTATGGATGCCTTAGAAGAGGAAAATTTTATTGAAGAAATCACTAAACTTAAAATCTGTTTGGAAGCAAAGAATATGGTCATAAACACTTTGACACATCAATTCACTGAAAGAGAAAAGCACAATGAAAAATTAGAATGTGAAGTAGTGAGTCTAAGAAAAGAACTTGAGAAGACAAAATCTCTTAATATTAGATTTGCTAAAGGATTAGAAACCTTAGATGAAATCATCAAGGTTCAACGTTCTCCGCTTCTAAAGACTGGTCTTGGATACACTGAAGAAACATCCCAATTAGAAAAGCCTCTAGTCAGCACCAGAAGCTATCTTGATGCAACAAAAACTAGTGAGCAATGCGTCAATCCTCAGAAAAATCCTAAAGGTACTCCCCAGGTAAATCATGCTCATTTTACTCCAACAATGAACATCAATAGAAGCACCAATCAAAAGGTGAACAACACCAAAAGATTTTATGATCACAAATGTTTTTCTTTAATGAACAAAGTTTCTCATGCCAAAACTTTGGTCAGAAAGCTACTCAATGTGTTACTTACAAGACCATCATGACTAGAGAAGCAAGAAAATAAAGGAGTGTGAAAAGAATTAAGACAATCTCTTATAATAACTTTTATCCTCTTAAAAATGAAATGGAATGTTCATTTTGCAATAACTTTGGTCCTGAAGAATCTGAATGCAGGAGCAAATTTTGGTCAACAATTCAAAAGGAACAAGCATCCTCAAATTCCAAGGTATGGAAAAGGAAGGAATTTCAGTTAGAAAGATGTGGCATAGCTCTATTTTCATAAGGACAAGAAAATCAGTGGTACATTAATAGCGGATGGTCTAAACACATGGAAGGTGATAAAGATAAACTCCTTTCTTACAAAGGTTTAGAAAAGGAAAAGAATGTGTCTTTTGGAAATGACACACCTGCTGTCATTAAGGGTAAGGGTTCTATTTTGATGGTTTAAAGCATAACTTGTTGATTTTTAGTCAAATGTCTGATCAAGGAAATGAAGTTGTATTTCGATCAAAAGAATATGTGGTTTGTGATCTTGACACAGGAAATACCATAATCAAAGTTACAAGAATGCCTAAAAATATATATATACTAAAAGGAGGTCAAGAACAATGATATTTAATAAAAACAAAAGAGAACTGGTTATGGCACAGAAGATTGGGTCATCTAAGCTTTTCTCAAATAAGAAAAGCATGCAGGCTCAAGGTAGTTCATGATCTTCCAGATATCAACATCCCAAAAAATACCATATGCAAACCATGTCAATTCGGTAAGAAAACCAGAGTTCATTTCAATGTCAAAGAAGGATCAAGTAAGCCTTTTGAACTCATTCATACTGATTTGTGTGGGCCAACAAGGAAAGAGTCACCTCGTGGAGAAGAATACTTCATTTTATTCATTCATGATTTTTCTAGAATGTGCTCGATTGGTTTACTAAGGCATAAAGATGAAGCATTTGAAAAGTTTAAAGCCTTCAAAGCTTTAGTTGAAAATTAATTAGATCTAAAAATCAAATTTCTCAGATCTGATCTAGGAGGAGAATTCATATCAATTGAGTTTTTTGAATTTTGTGAACAACATGGAATAAAAAGATAGTTCTTTATTGCCAGAGCTCCTCAAAAAAATGGCGTGGTGGAAAGAATGAATAGAACAATTCAAAAAATGGCTCGAGCTATGCTTGATTAATTTGGAACTGTTGCCACCTTCTGGGGTGAAGCTGCACATACTGTTGTAAATATTCTCAACAAACCTCATGTTTGGGTAAATAGTGATAAAATTCCATATGAACTTTGGTATGGTAAGCCTCCTACTGTAAAACACTTTAGAGTTTTTCGAAGAAAATGTTTCATCAAAAGGACTGATGAAAAACTTGGTAATTTTGAAACCAGAGCAAACGAAGGAATACTTGGTAATCCATCTAGAAGTAAAGGATACAAATGTTATAATAAGAGACTTCAAAAAATTGTTGAATGCATTGATGTTGTAATCAATGAAGCATGCAGAAATACGGAACATGCAAAATCAACAAAGGCAGATGACAATGAGGAATATGGTGAATGCTTTCCTGTATCAAATTAAAATGACATAGAGGAAGAAACCAATGATGCATTAGAAGAAGATAAAACTGATAGGGAAAAGGCTCCATCCAGGTATGTTCAAAAGAATCATCTAGAATCTCAAATTCTGGGAGGAAAGGGGTTTGGAGTATAGACAAGTAGAACTCCTACAGGAACTTCCAGTTATCTAGCATTAGTATCCTCCATAGAACCACAAAATGTTAATGAAGCTAGCAAAGATGAATTTTGGGTTAAGACCATGGATGAAGGACTTGACCAAATGGAAAAGAATGATACTTGGGAATTAGTTCCTAGACCTCATGATAAAAATGCTATAGGAACAAAATGGATATTTCAAGAATAAGTTGAATGAACATGGAGAGGTTATTAGAAACAAAACAAGTATTTTTTGTAAAGGTTATGCTCAACAAGAAGGTATAGACTTTGAAGAAACATTTGCACATGTTGCTAGACTTAAAGCCATAAGAATGTTTCTTTCTCTTTCAAGTTTTCGAAAATTCAAAGTGTATCAAATGGATGTAAAATATGCATTTATTAATGGAGATTTAGAAGAAGAATTTTATATTGAACAACGAGAAGGATTCATTCTAGGAAATGATGAAAAGCTTGTATGCAAGCTCAAAAAGGCTCTATATGGATTGAAACAAGTTCCAAGGGCTTGGTATTATCGTATTGATCTACAAAAACAGTGTTTCAGAAAAGGATCTGCAGACAAAAACTTATACACAAAGACTGAGAGTGATAAACTACTAATTATTGTTGTTTACGTTGATGATATCATCTTTGGTAGCAATGAAGAATCTATGAGTTAGAACTTTACTTCTGTTATGCAACAAGAATTTGAAATGTCTTTACTTGGTGAACTAACTTATTTTCTTGGTCTACAAGTACAAAAAACAAAAGATGGCATTTTTATTTCAAAAACTAAATATCTCAAGCAGATTCTGAAGAAGTACCGAATGGAAGATTCTAAACTAGTATGTACTCCAATGGTAACAAGATTTAGTCTCAGTTCTAACGATGAATCACCAACATACAAATCTATGATTGGAAGTCTACTTTATCTACCAGGTACCAGACCAGATATCATATATGCAGTAGGAACTATTGGAAGGTTCCAAGCCAATCCTAAGGAATCACATCTTTAGGCTATAAAAAGAATATTCAAATATCTCCAAGGAACTCAAGGCTTTGGTCTATAGTATCCTAAAGATACAGATCTCACTCTTCATGCATATACAAATGTGGATTGGGCAGGAAATATTGATGATCAAAAAAGAACTAGTGGAGGTGCATTCTATATGGGATCATGATTAGTGTCTTGGTTCAACAAGAAACAAAGTTCGATTTCCTTATCTACAGCTTAAACAAAATATGTGGCTATTGCATCTTGCTGCACACAACTAATTTGGATGATGCAAACATTGCAAGATATTCAAATCACATGTTCTCCGCCCATCTCCATTCATGTGATAATACAAGTGCCATTAGTATTTGGAAAAATCCATTCATGCACTCCAAGACCAAGCACATACCCATTAAGTACCATTTTCTATGAGAACAAGTGCTTGAACAAAAGGTTAAGTTGGAGTATGTTCCCTCCAAAGAACAGGTTGCTGATATATTTACCAAACTGCTTCCCAAAGAAGCATTTGAATATCTTAGACAAAATCTGAGAGTAGTTTCTACATCATCCTGCTATCAAACCCAGTTTTCAAAGGAATGTTTCCTATACACAGGTTTCATGAAGCAAATTTGTGTATATATGCAATTTTCTGTGGCTGCAGGAGTGTATATGTTTTTCTGATAGAAAAACAGTGGGTCAGACTCAAAATTAGTTTCTGACATAGGTGCTCAGTCTGATATTGATGGTTAGAGGCTAATGATATGCCTTGTTCATTATTATTTATTTAACTGATGAAGATGCCTTGATGAATGATTTGTTGACAATGCACAAGTAGCACAGGTTTAGGGGGAGAATTAGCCTTCAAAAACATTATGCATTGTTGGCATCATGGTTGCTGAATTCAACTATGGTTTCATATATTCATATCATTTGTTTTAAAGGTCATGTAAAGATCTATGGTGTAATATTATGTCTCTTTCTATCATAGCCTATTAATGAGTCCTTTTGGACACATGATGTAATTTGTACCCCCACTATGCCTGGGCAGGATGATGTAATAATTGCATTTTTTCAGTCATGTATGAACATTTGGTATATCCTCACTTGGTTCGGTGATTGATGTATGTATGAGTCATTGGTGATAGGAAGGTCATACTCACATATTGAGTTATAGAGTCATGTTATTCTTTGAAAAATATCTCTACCTACTCTGCATGTACTCAGGGGGAGCATGGACATCATAGTGTATCTCAAAGGGGGAGAATATCTTGGTCCACCCTTTGCCCTTGATGTCAAAGGGGGGTAGTATCTTGGTGTTGCTTGATATATTTAATAGGTTCTACAACTTGAAGTGATCAACACCTATATGGTTTCCATTGTGTCTAAAGGGGGAGATTGTTGGCATGATGGTACAGGTGTTGTCCTTGATGGCAACCCACTCACAGTGCAGTTCAGATTTAATAAAGGGAAACTCACATTGTAACATGCCAATTCAGAGGTAATAGGGTAATGGTACATAAGAACAGGATGATGGGACAATGGATTACAGATCAGAATCAAGCAACTAAAGAAAAAAATGTTTTAAGTTATTTTAAGTTGTATACGCAGGTTCACCTAGTTGAAGTAGTGTATACAAGAAGGTTCACAGAACAAAAAGAGTGTATACATATGCACACACTTTCACAAGAGGAAAAGCACATATGTGATAGACAATTAAAGAAAATTAAGGTGAAATAATACCAAGGGTCTATACCATGGTATTAGCCCACAATATTGAGCGGAGTAACGATTATTTGATCCCGTCCAAGAATACCACAGGTTCTAAGTGTTGTTTTGTTAGAATATTATATATATTACGGAGCAATGGAACACATAAAATATTGCAGAAATATAAACACAGAAAACGCACAAAGCAAGAGAGACACAGATATACGTGGTTCACCCAGTTTGGGCTACGTCCACCTCGAACAGCCAGTCCTTCCTTTCTATTATCCAGCAAAATGAAGAGACACAACCTACAGCAAATCCGCTGTAATATCCTCTGTTTTCTCTCACAGTCTCACCTCTCTATTTTCTCGCTCACATAGAATACACACATCTATCTCACAGCTCAATACAATGCCCTCATACAAAGAGAGGGGTTGCCTTCTAGGGCAAAAAACCCTAAACTAAACATAAGTTCTACCGCCAGATCATGCGCCTAATGAATGGCCCAGATTGACTAGAAATTACTATACCTTTACAAGGCAATTTTACAGTTGTTTTTAGCTTCGGGGGCGCTGCCCCCGAAACCCCCTGCCGGGGGGGGGCTCCCAAAGGTTGCAGTCGCCCCCCCTGGACTCCCCTTGCAGCGAATATTTTACGGGTGGCGTTGCCGCCCCCATTTTGAACTGGGGTCCAATGTGGTGGTACTTT
>APFE030685099.1:56175-85608 GCA_000404065.3 Pinus taeda | reverse complement strand
AAAGTAAGTTCATGTAGAAACTGAAACAGGCATTAGTCTTTTCTGAGGAAATATGTGATCTTTGCATCATCAAAGCAGAGCATATTTGGACCTTTGACCTCCAATCATGAAATATGAAACCTATTGGTATAGGTATCTAACAGGAGGAACGGAAAATTCTGGTCTAGGAGCATCAGGGATTTTATCGTAGAGCATGCCAGACTGAGTATAGATCAAGTCTAGATACTGTGCATGAGCAATAACTTGCTCTTCAGTGACTACTCCTCCCTTTGCCACATCTTCTGTAATATACCACTAAGCTCTAGGCAGTTCGATATACCACTTTGTTGCCGGACTAGTTAGCGTTCGTTGAAAGAGGCGAAGCCTGATCGAATCATCATTGAGAGTGTTTGATGAACACCATAGATGAAAGGTCATCACATGATTCGACGGGTCTTCGCCTGGATTTCCATTAAATTTAGGAATATCAGACAAAAGTTTATGCGGAATCGCCAGCCACCAAGGGGCATAGGAAATTGGATCGTTCGTTAGTTGACTTAGATCCGGTAACTCTATAGTTGCCACAAAAGGCAACTGTTGATTCAGGCTTGGTTGAGCATACCCAAGATAAGATAGAATTGTTTGAGCAGTCGGTCTTTGCGTACTAGCATAATGCATTTGATATTGGTAACTTTGGTAAGGTTGATGGGCATAACCATTATGATATGGTTGATATGGCTTCCCATTGCTTGCAAAGAATTGTTGCTCATATCCTTGGTAAGCCTGCTGGAATTGTGGTTGTTTGTATTGCACCAGCCATGGTTGTGAAGTCATGGGCTGTTGTCTAGTACTGACTGTTTGACCAGGATGGGGGTTGGTGTTCCCCGTTTGAACCTATGCCATTCCACTAGTTGGTGATTGCAGTTGTGTCGTAGGTACAAGAGTTTGTTGCATTACAACCTGCGAAGCTTGAGGTTGGCATACAACTAGTGAAGCTTGTACTTGCGATACTGCCACAATAACCAGCGTAGTGGGGATATTTGTCATAGGTAAACTTTTTTGTATTGAGCATACAACTCTTGGTTGTTGAGGTAGGATTGGCACCCAATCGCTAGTCGTGATTCCAGCATAACCCAAATTTTGTTGTGAACTCACGCATGGTTGTGCTTCCGAGGAAGGTAATGAAATGGTATACAACCCTCCTTACGATGGTAATCAAGTACTCAAAGGAATGATCTACCTTTGGGGACTAGTTTTCCCAAATTGACCTTGTGAAGGATCAATTTGTTGAGACTCAACGTAAGAGATTCCAAATATAATTCCGGACAAACAAATGGGAATAGCCCATACTGTCGAAATAGCCCCTGGATGGACTCCATCCAACGATTGAAAGCTGGTTGGGACAGACGGCACGCTAACAAACACTGTTGGAGTAGCAGAAGGAGCTTCTGCTGTTGCTGTGTTGGGTAACACAATCCTTGATGTCGATGGTTGTTCAGACATATTAAGCCTATCCAAAAGATTCCTTAGTGATTCTTCAGGAACGTCCAAGGGCAGGTGAATATCTTCTGATGAAGAAGGATACAGGGCGATCCCAGCTCCATGTTGTGTTGGAGTGCTAGATGAAGGATCTTATACAATCTCTTCTATGGCAACCAGTCCGGGAGGAAGAGGTAGACCGTCGGGTCCGTAAAATATTTCTGGTGCTGAAGAAGATATAAGTTCTGCAGCAACAGACGGTTGGGGAGTAACACCTTCCGAACCAGCTGTAGATGGAGCTGGTTCAGGAATAGGAGTGTTTACCATCACACTAGGATCAGTTGTAATGTCCTTTTGTCGTTGCAGAATTTATTTTGTAGAGGCAGGGATACGAGAAATGTTCGGAGTAACCAGAGTCCCTGAGGATGTTGGAGTGCTTGCTCCAACCAACCTAGGGGACTTTGATCCGGTCAAACGAGTTCATTTTGTCTGGAATGGTTTCGCCTCCGGAGTCAACGACAGTTGACTCGTAAGTCTCCGCGAATGACGGAGTTTTGATTGACTTTCTTCCACGATTGCGGATTACTTGATCAACTTAAAATAAAAGGGAATTTTTTTTTTCGAATTAAATGATTTTAGACGCTTTGACACAACTTGTTTTTTCAATTTTAAAGAGTCGAGAAAAAACAAAAGATGACTCTAGTCACCTTCGATTTTTATTGAGCCTGAAGTGAAAAGTGCTCAGAGACCTTTTCCTTTAAGGAGTCTGAAAAGGAGCAAAATGGACTTCTCTGAGGTCTAGCAGAGGGGATTACCAAAAACCAATCGTTAAAACGCAGAATAACTTTTACGTACGGAAAAGTAATCTTCCCGAATTGTCTTCAGTGGCATTGCGATTCAATGGCGTTTAGACAACAGCTTCCAGGATAAAGGATGCAGCCTATTGTGGTCTCCCCAAATATACTCGGACGGTACGGTGAAGCACAAGTCCGTACTGGCACTTGTCGTCTCAGAGTGGAGGAATCACCCAACCAACAATGAAAACAACAGTTACTAGGTTTTACGATGCTGGAATACGTCTCTAGCCTAGACCTCTAGATGTTGTGCGTTAGGTTCCAAAGAGTTGTTAAATTCATTAAATTTATTTTAAGTTGATCTTTCTTAAAAATTTTCCTTTCAGGTTCACAGTGTGATGTGTATATAATTCATAAAATGCAGTCTAAGATGATAAACAAATGTTTAATCTTCTTTTGACAATGAAAATCCTAGCTACTAAGGAAATAAAGTTAAGAATCTTTCTACAAAGAGCACAGAGCACACGCTAAATGCACTTTCCTAAACCAAACCAAGCAGTCAAAATACAAATGCACATGCATGTATTTGTTTTTCAGCCTTCTTAATGTATGAATGATGATAAGAAAGCTATGTGCAAATCTGAATTATTTTCAAAGTGAAAGTACTCAACAAATTTCTTTTCAAAATGAAGTGAGGGTAAGAGAGACACTTTGCGATTGCGAAATGAAAATTGCTTTTCGACAGTTTAAAAATTACTAATTCAAATCATATGCATAGTAACTGTATAATTGACTATCAAGAACAATGGGATTGTCTTCTAAAACCGGAAACGACAACTACGACACTTTCAGATCCAGAAACGACAGTTTGACTATGCTACTTCTTTGCAAAAGAGAAATGAAAATGGCGCACAATACAAAAAAAAACACTTACAATTCTTTGCACTAAGGAGGCGGAATAATGTAAGAAAAGGGGGTTTTCACAGAAATACACTGACCATAGGCAGCAAAACTCCTGAATAGGTTTGAAAACAGTGAGAAAAAGCCACAGTCTAAAGGTAAAGTTAACCTTCCCTGACCATCGCACCTGTCACACTGTGAATTCAGTATGCAGCGAACCTACTACACTAAGGAAGTGTGATGCATACGGTCTGCCTTGAAGGCAGGGTGCGATGGTACTAGTGCGAGACTTTAAACAAGTTTTTACTCACAATTTGAAATTTAGTTAAGGGATTTAGGCCGAGTAAGTAATGTTCAGTATATGTAAAACACAGGGGTGATCTAAGGAGACTACTAGAGCCACCACTTAGGGCAATTAGACTGTTTTCAGATCGATTGTTTAATTCATAAACAAAACCCGGAGATAGACTGAAGCAGCATTGATCTACTTTGCATTTGTATAACAAATGCAGTTCGAGGGCTAGCTGGCTTGGCTTCAGGCTCCATCTGTAAGTTTATAAAAGAAACAAAGATATATAGGCTAACAAACAATCTAGTCGCTCCCCAGTGGAGTTGCCATTTTGTTATCGGGAATAGTGTCCACTCAGACGCTGTTATTCCCACTAAGACTGGTAGCTATCTTAGAAACAAACAAGTACAGTCTACTTTCGTTTTCCTTTATGAAAATAGACAAGAGAGGAACCATGGAGACCAACCTTAGCCTTGCGCTTGATTTCCTCTCCTTCCTGATAGAGCTTCGCCACTTCTTCTTCATCTGCCCAGCTTCAAAGAGCACCTGTGGAATCATAGCAACATACTACTATCAAAGAACAAAGATCTATATTCATAAATAACACAGGACCAGATGTGTGTTAACCATACAAATGCATATATAAACAAGTACACAAGAAGATGGAGGAAAACTTGAATAGCTTTATTAAGATGAAAAGTAGCAAGAGGATTACAACCATATGTTCTGACCTAGCATCATCCTCCAGCTAGAAAGTCCTTCTTCACCTCAAGCAAAGCGTAGATCACCCAACACTATGAATGTACACCAGAAAACCAACAACACTTCTCTATAAGATACAAAATTCCAGCCTCTGGATCTCTGTGATGAGGGATCCATATATAGATGATTATAGGGAGTTGAGTCATCTTCTGGGATCTTGATTAGTGTCCTCTCTCTGATAGTTCCTGCTTCCACTTGGAGAATGATGATCTCTTACTCATCCCTGGTCGAAAACAGAGAGGCAAGTGTCAGAGGGGAAGCTTCTGGAAGATTCCATGATCTTCCACCTCGCATTTTGTCCCTGCCATTTGTCCATTCCCGACCATTGAACCCTACAGAGGAGCAATTCAGTATGTATCACACCCTTATACACTTAGGAAGGTGATATGCATTCGCACCCTCTGCACTGGGTTTTCAGTATGGTCCGTTTTGACCATTTATGAGCAGTTTTCAGTGGAGAACTTCTGGGAGATGATGTAATCAACTGACCTTGTTCCTTTAGGCAGTGAAGCAACACTTTTAAGGACTTAGGAGCCCTCAGTTTATGGACATTTATGATTGGGGTTGAAGTGCCCAAAAATATCTATAACGATCTTATGTTTTGTTTAACTGAGAAGATATAAAGGAAACCATGTCTATTGATGGGGTAAGTGGGGAAGCCAAAGTAATCTACATGATGAATCAATACTCCTTGAAGGATGAAGGTCCCGCACTTAAAAAAATGAACCAAGACAGAGAAGTTGGTATTCAACCAGTGCGTTTCGAAGTGTTGTAGTTGCTACAACACTCTCCAAAATTTTGGCTTGTACTTAAATTTCAGAGCCTTCCTTGATCTTTCACTCTATTTTTGCAAAAACATGAGCTCATTTTATGAGTTTTCTTAGATTCTTTTCACCCCTTTGACTTGTTTGATTAATTGTTGTATTTTGGCATGTTTGATTGTTTTATCATGCATGCATTCCTTTTTTGGTGATTTTGAAGGTTGATCTTTGTTTATTTGAGTTGTCCTAACTGTGTAAACATTCATCTCACTCATACTCAAAGTTTTAATTATTGTTTCATAAGTGTGGACATAGTCGTCCTAAGTCCATATCAAGTGTTGCTCTTGTTGCTTTTTGTTCTAGGACAATCTCATAGAGGGTAACAATTTTTCTTGTTTTTCCACTGGTCTATGATGTTGTGTCATCGAAAAATGCTAAGTGTGTGATCTCAAGTTCAAGTTCCTCACATTTCACTTTCCTCACGCACTTAGCCATTTCTCCAAAAATCCTTCCGACCAGACAACTCACTTTCACCAGACCCTGATTGAATTGCACACTGCACAATCTTAGCCCTTAGTGATGTAACTTTTCTGTTTGGAACTGCACAGTGCTTATTCATTGTCCCCCAGGGTAGCTACACTGTGTAATTCCAAAGCTGAGCAGCCCACTTTCATCCCCAAAATTGCGCAATAACTCCTCCCAACTTGACCTAAATTTCACATTTTGCAAGACCATTCATCAAGCTTCTTTGCTGCTTGTTGAAACCCCAGAATGTGCAGAGGACCAAGCCTGCCTTGCAAACCAGAACTATGCGAATGTGTCTCCCCAGTGTCCTACCTGAACCATACTCACTGATCTCAAGAGCTGTGTAGACCTATCCTCCCAGGCCCCTCTTCTTCCCAGTCCTACCTTGCCTCTGAAACTGCACAGACCTGCCTCCCAAGGTCCCATCCCACATCAACCACTAATTGTCTCAACTATGGAATCTTGTCTTCTAGTTGCTTCTGCACAATTTTTCCAACAATGAGGACTATGTTTAGGGTTCCTCATCCAAGCCCGAGCTACACCCTGTGTAGTCTTAGTGACCATCCTACCTCCCTTACACCCGTAACTACATAATTCATAGTGACTGGGCCCTCTTTCCCAGCCTCTCACCTGTCCCGAGCATAGTCCATGGATAACAATGATTCATCTTATACTAAGGAGTTTTTAGATTTGATGTTACCCCATCATGAGTGAATTGTAGGAACAGGTACTCTGTTAGATCATGGTGAGACAATGAAGAAGGAGAAGAAGGAGAGAACATGCTAGAAGACTCACTTATAGTTGGATGAACAAGGAATATTATCAAGATCAAGCGAAGGGAACACATGCATGAAACCAACTCTTAAGACTAAAGATCATTAAAGACCCTGCATCATCAAGCTATGCAGAGGAGAAGAGAAAGAAGATCCAAGAACACATCTATCACTCAATAGAAACAACGACTTGACATTGCCACCTTAGCAAGCTATTCCATGTCAATAATGTCATGTAAAGCCCTGTCATGAGTTTTCAAAGGCAACAACACTATTATGAGGCATGTATATTGTAATGGAAAGTGGAATTCCAATGTACACACATGAATATGAAGAGTCATCTCAGTTGAAAAGTCATAGGAAGTTGAAGAGTCATGAGGGTAGTCAAAGAGTCATAAGGGTCAAACATCACCCCTTGGTTATATATGCCCCCTCATTGTATGAGCAAAGGAATTTTCACCTTGGCTCCTCCTGCAAAGCATAGAGAGTGTCAGTCAGTTCTTTGAGGAGAAAGGAGTGGCTCAATGTCACATTACTAGGGCTAGTGATGTTTGATGTAAACATGTGTCTTGGAAATTTTTATTTAATGTTAGTGTCAATATATGCATACTTCCATTAGGGATCAAATATTCTCTTTGCATTTTCATTTTAGGTGTCTCATACTAAATTTTTAATCATTCCATTAGGTCATGTTAAAATGGTACACTGATGGTTGTCAATTGATCTCCTGTGTCAATTGTTGTTCAATTGACCTCTTGCGTCATTTGTTGTTCAATTAACCTCTTGCATCATTTGCTATTCAATTGTTGTTCAATTGTTGTTCAATTGACATCTTGCATCATTTTTTGTTCAATTGACCTCGTTCTGTTCAATCCCCTTGGGTCCTCCATCTACCTCCCTTGACCTTTTCCCATGCCCATTTCTCTCATTTCCCTCTCCTAGGGTTTTGAGGGCATTTTTCTTGGTTTCATGACCTCCATGGTAAAATCATCAACAAAACTTGTATCCTGATGCTCTTACACCTTCCCCTATCCTTAATATACCTTTCTAAACACTTTCCATCACTCCTATCCCTAAAAATCATCATTTTTCTACAAACCCTAGCATATTTCTATGCTTTTGACACTTTTCTAGACTAGGCCTGTGTTTTGCCCTTTTGGACCCCTTCCCCTCACTCAATCCTTGAAATTATAGTTTCCCCTACTTCCTAAAATCCATCCCCATCTCTAAAATTTTACTAAGAATTTAGAAGACCCATATCTGCTTTATTTCCCTTCATTCCTATAAATTTCACAAATCCCCTATTTTGCCTACACTAAACCCTAATTTCCTCTGCCACTGAGCTAGGGTTAGATATGGAATCAGAGAAATATGAGTAGAGGATGCATAAGAGAGGTAATTTCAACAAGTATGAGGCCATTCCAAACTCATATATATCATGTCTCCATCATTTTTTAGGAAGTCATTCCAAGGGACAAATCATTTGCCATAGATAGGGCTCGTTTCGCTTCAAACTATGTTTCAAACCAAACAAGGATGAATTTGGAAAAAGTGAGAGAGGTTTTTGTCCATCATAGGTAAAGGATGAAACATGTCCTTCATGTTTTACATAGGCATCATGGCTTTAGATAAATGTCAAAAATACAGTTTCTATAAGCGAGTTGCTGCATTTCTGGAGTGACTTTGGAAAAATCACTTTTTCTTCTATCGGGAGTGTCCAAATGACTTTCTTGATGAGTAAAATGATATCTAGACAAAAATATATTTCCAATGAACTATCATGCACTCACTTTAGAGCTGAGTAATACCTCCAAAACATTCTTGCAAAAGAACCCTTCATTTTTTCACCCAGGTCACTGCGCATTTACCAGTCTTGGGAGATTAGCATTTTGATAGGGAAAATGACCTTAAAATTAAAAAATAAAAGTATATAAGAAAATTATACTCAAATATCTTTCCAACGAGCTATATGGGAGAAAATTTGGACACTGGGAAGGCCTCTAAAAGTAGACCTAAATAGGTCGTTGAACGTTTGACACTGTGAGGGCACTCTTGACAGTGAAATGGTCAAACGCAAAACACCTTGGATGCTGCGATTTTGTTTGGAGCATCCAATGAGAAAAGGGTAAGAATTTTTTGATTTAAAATGATGAGGACATGCACCTTGTAACTTTTATAAGAATTTGGAGCAAAACTGGTCAGCCGAAAGGGTCAAAAACTACCCAAAAATTACCTTTCTTCCTCTTCTCTGGCCTGGTCGCTGCACGTTTGAGCAGTCTTGGGAGATTGAAATTTTTGAAGGGTAAATGAAGCCCATTTAAAAAAAAAAGGAAATTTATGGAAACCATACAGGATAAGCTTTCCAATGAGCTATCCTGGGCTATATTTGGACATCGGGAAGGTGTCAAAAGTCATCTTGAAGAGGACGTTGTGCGTTTGACCAAGGTCACTGTGCGTTTACCAGGGTTGTTGTGCGTTTGACAAATTGTCCAGTTTTTCACTGTTTTGTTATGAGACCAGCTCACAAAAAGATATAAAATATAGTTGAATGCCTTAGAATTCAGCCTCTTTGAGGGGGCAACCTCCTTTACATTACACAAATGAACAATTATTGGATGATTCAAATGACAAAACCTCCTTTCTATATATAGGAGTCTAAGGGGTCACAATATAACCAAGCTGACCTAACAATAATAATATAAAGGCACAAAAATAATAATATAGGGATTCTATGGGGCACCGTAATAACAATATGGGGACAATAGGGGTACAACAATATTAATAAGGGATACAACTACAATATTAATGGGGGCATCACTAGTATTATAGGGACCTAACATGCCCCTCTCCTTCAAAAAAGTGTTGTCCTCAACACTTGAGCAGTTATGGATGCTTCTGTATAAAATTCTCATCCTCCTATGTGGAATCTTTAGTGGATAAATTCTTCCACTTGATGAGATACTTTGAAATGGATCGATTTCGTAGTTGTCGAGTTCCATGGCTGCTTCCAGTTCCAATATAATTTTTCCTTCCTCGTCAAGTTCTGGCAATATTGTTTGAACTAGGAGGTTGTTGCCTATAACCTTCTTTAAACATGAAAGACGAAAAATTGGGTGCACTCGAGAAGCTGCAGGAAGCTCCAATTTGTATGCCATAGTACCAATCTTTTGCAATACCTTGTACGGACCATAATACTTTGGTGACAATTTATTATCCTTCTTAGCTTGCTTGAGGGACATTTGTTTATATGGTTGTAGCTGTAGGAATACCCAGTCACCTACATCAAAACTTATTTCACTGCGATGCTGATTTGCCTGTTGTTTCATTCTATTTTGTGCCAACACGAGGTTATCCTTTAAGAGAACTTGTTGTTGATGCCCAATGTGATGTTCAACTGCTTGAACCTTAGAATTTTCTCTTAAATATGATGTGATGGATGGTGGCTGATATCCATAAAGTGCCATAAATGGGGTCATTTTTTTTGCAGTATGGATGGAATTGTTATACCACCATTCAGCCAGAGGCAACCATTTGACCCATTGTGTCTGTTTATCAGATATAAAGCAATGAAGATATCCTTCCAAACATTTGTTTACTATCTCCGTTTGCCCATCATATTGAGGATGATAAGATGAGCTATGAGCTAACTAAGTACCAAGACAAGAAAATAATTTTGTCCAAAAAATTCCCGTAAAAATGGGATCTCTGTTACTTACCATAATCTTTGGGTTTCCATGTAGCTTTTGAATTATTTCCATAAATGTCGTAGAAACTGTATTGGCTTTAAAGGGATGTGATAATGCACCAAAGTGTGCATACTTGGTAAGTCTGTCAACTACCACCATGATGACACTCTTTCCCTCAGACTTGGGTAAACCTGTGATAAAATCCATGGAAACCTCCTCCCAACGTTGGCTTGGAATGGATAAAGGTTGTAATAGACCTGGTGCCTTAATTGTTTTAGCTTTATTTTTTTGGCATACTAAACATTCCGCCACAAAATTTTGAATATCCGATTTAAGGCCATCCCAAAAAAATTCCTTCTTAACCTTGTGGTAAGTTTTTAAAAATCCTGAGTGCCCTCCTAAGGGAGAGGCGTGCAATTCTAGAAGAATCTTTTGTTTGACTTGGGAATTCTTACAGAGGTATAAGCTATCTTTGTACCATAACGAATCATTTTTCGAGCTAAATGTATCAGATGTACTGGAATCTTGTTGTAACTTTCAAATAAGTTCCCACACTTCTTCATCATTCTTCCATTCCTCCTTGCTTCATTTATCCAATCTGGTTGGATAATAGAAATGGTGCACAACAATGCTTCCACATCCTCATCCTTTCTTGAGAGTGCATCTGCCACAACATTTTGCTTCCCTTTTTTGTATATGATTTCAAAGTCATAACCCAACATCTTTATGACCCATTCTTGTTGTTCTTCAGAGGATAATCTTTGTCCTAAAAAGTATTTAAGGCTATCATGATCCGTTTTTACCTTGACGTGTCTTCCCATTAGGTAGGGTCGCCATTTCTTAAGTGCATGTAGTATTGCCAACATTTCCTTCTCATAAATAGCTTTGTGTAAATATTTTCCCTTGATTGGATGACTTTTGAAAGCAATGGGTCTTTCATCTTGCATTAGAACAACACCAATTCCATTTCTGGAAGCATCACATTCCACAATAAAGGTTTTTGTGAAGTCTCGTGTAGCTAAGGTCGGTGCTTGGCACATTGCCTCTTTAAGATATTCAAAGGCCTTTGTTGCTTCTGGAGTCCATGAAAATACATCTTTCTTCAACAATCTTGTTAGAGGTGCTGCTATTTTCCCATAGTTTTTAACAAACTTGCGATAAGACCCTATCAACCCGATAAATCCTCGCAAATGCTTTATGGATGTGGGGATTTCCCATTCCTTAATGGCTTTAATTTTTCTAGGGTCTACCTTAACTCCTTCATGAGATACATGACCCAGATATTCCACCTCTTGTACTCCAAAGAAACATTTGGATCTTTTTGCATATAATTGTTTCTCTTCCAATAGTTGTAGCACCTTGTCAAGATGTTCAACATGATCCTTCTAAGACTCACTGTAGATTAGTATATCATCAAAAAATACTAACACAAATTTTCTAAGGGTTTGAAAATGGAATTCATCAAACCTTGAAATGTAGATGGTGCATTGGTAAGGCCAAAAGGCATGACCAAAAACTCATAGTGACCCTCATGAGTTCTAAATGTTGTTTTTGGAATGTCTTGAGTATTCATTCTGATTTGATGATATCTTGAACGAAGATCTAACTTGGTGAAGAAAATTGATCCATGCAATTGATCCAATAATTCATCAATGACAGGAATGGGAAACGTATCTTTAATAGTGAGCTTGTTGAGCTCCCTATAATCCGAACACATGCACCATGATCTATCCTTCTTGTGCACCAATACTACTGGAGCAGAGAAATAACTTTGGCTAGGTTGAATTATACCAGCTTCAAGCATTTCTGCAACCATATGTTCAATTTCACTCTTTTGGACAATGGGATACCTGTACGGCTTGATGTTTGGAGGAACACTTCCTGGCATCAAATGAATAGCATGATCATGATCACGAATAGGTGGGAGACCTTTGGGAGTCTCAAATACCTTGGAATGATTGTCCAAGACTTTTTGGAGATCTGGAGAAATAGATGCTTTCAATGTGGAAACATCTAGCAAACATAATTGTGCAATTACATCGCATTGTTCCTTTTTTTAGAAGCTTTGTCATACCGTTAGAGCTTATTATCTTTCCCGGTTTCCCTGCAATATTCCTTAATTCAACTTCCTTTCTTTCCGCATAAAATTTCATGAAAAGTTATTTAAGTTAAAATATATTGTAAACAAGGATTGTAGCCATTGGACTCCTAGTACAACATCAGCACCTCCGGTTGGAATGGAAAGCATTGGGCTCTCCAATATATATTCTCCCATGGATAGGTTGATATTATGGCACTTTCTAGAGAAATTCATCGTTCCTTCATTTGCAACCATCACTTGACACTCTGGTGCTAGATATAGGAAGCAATTCAATTCTTTTACTATGTTACAATGAATAAAATTGTGGGTACTTCCTGAATCAATCAGCACTATTAACCTTTTCTTCTTGATTTGTCCTTCTATCTTGATGGTTTGAGAAGTGGAAATTATAGCCAATACATTACAAGATATGGTCAGATTCATTTCTTCTTTCTCTAGGCTTTGTTCCTGGAGTATATCCTCTTCTTTTGACCATTCTTGTTCCTTTTCTTCTTCCTCTTAGCAATCTATGTAGAATAATTTCTTCTCAGCACACTTATGACCTTTAGTGTATTTTCTATCACAACTGTAACAAAGTGTTATAGAATATTTTGGCATTGCAACCCAAATCTTATATGTCCCTAAACCAAGGGCTTCTAAGTCCCTAAAAGTGTTGTTTCATACCCTAAAGGAACAAGGTCAGTTGATTACATCATCTCCCGCAATTTCTCCATGAAAAATTGCTCAGAACGTGTCAAAACTGGACCATCTCACCTTCTCCATGGTCAAAGTGCAATGCATCCCACCTAATGCACATGGGGGGTGCGATGCATACTAAAAAGCCCTTCTATGGGGTGTGATGGGTGAGAGTAGACAAATGGCAAAGACAGTTTGCAAGGTGGATGATCATGGAATCTTCCAGAAACTTCTGCTATGACACTTGCCTCTCTGAATTCGCCTAGGGATGAGTAAGAGATCATGAAATCACCAAGTGGAATTGAGAACTATTAGAGAAATGACACTAATCAAAAACCTAGAAGCTGACTCATGCACCTGCAAACATCTATATATGGATCCCTCATCTTAGAGATCTAGAGGCTAGAATTTTGCATCTTATAAGGAAGTGTTGTTGGTTTCTTTGTGGAACATCATAGAGTTAGGTGATCTAGCTTTTCATGAGGTGAAGAAGGGCTTTCATGCTGGGAGGATGGCACTGGGTCAGATCAATGGGTTGTATTCCTCTCTTCTACTACTTCTATCAATAAAGCTATTTGAGTTTTCCTCCATATTCTTGTATGTCTTTGAATATTGAATTCATATATGCATTTGTATGGTCAATATATATCTGATCCTATATTGTTTACGATTGTAGATCTCGATGCTTTGATGGTATTATGCTGCTTTGACTCTATAGGTGTTCTTTGAAGTGGGACAAGTGAGGAAGGAGTGGCAAAGATCTGTCAGAGGGGAGAGGAAACAAGCAAGGAGCCAAGCGAAAGATTGAGGTTGGTACTCTCTGCTTCTTTTTCATCTACTTCTCATAAAGGAAAACACAAGTGGCTTTAGTTTGTTTGTTTCTAAGATAGCTACCCATCTTAGTGGGCCTACCAGCCCTGAATGGACACTAGTTTTCCCAATAACAAATGGCGACCGTACTAGGGAGCGAATAGCTTGTTTGCTTGTTCCTAGTTTTTTTACTTTATAAACTACAGACGGAGCCTAAAGTTATGCCAGTTAGCCTTCGAACTGCTTTTGCTATGCGACCGCAATGTAGATAAATGTTGCTTCAGTCAATCTCCAAGTTAGTTTATGAATTAAACATCTGACTTGCAAACATCCTAAGTGCCCTGGTGGTGGCTCAAGTAACCTCATTAGATCAACCCCTATGTTTCGTATTTATTGATATCATTAGCTCAGCCTAAATCCATAAACTAAGCTACAAACTGTGACCAAAAAACAAGTTAAAGTCTCGTCCCTGGACCATCGCACTGTCTCCTTTTGACAGTCTGGATGCATCGCACCTCCCGTGTGCTATAGGTGAGATGCATCCCTATTTCCCTGTGTTACAGGTGCGATGATCAGATAAGACTGTTTCTGCCTCCAGATTTTGTTTTTTCTTCACTCCCTTCAGCTTTATTCAGGGATTTTGCTATCTGTGATCAGTATATCACTGTTGAAACTCCCTTCCTTTGCATTATTCAGCCTCCATTGTACAAATAATTTTGAATGTTTTTATGTATTTTTCGCCATTTACAGTTCTCCTTTACAAAAAGTAGCTTAATCGAACTGTCGTCTTTTGATTTTGGAAGTGTCGCAAGTGTCGTTTTCAGTCAAAGAAAAGAATCCTACTATTTTTTATGGTCGATTACACTGTTACTCTTATATTTGATTTGAATTAATAGTATTTCAAGTGTCGAAAGCAGTTTTCAAATTAAAGTTGAAAGTGTCGCTCTTAGCCTTCCTTTCATTTTTTAAATTCGAAATCGCAAAGTGTGATCTTAGCCTTCCTTTCGTTTTTTGAATTCGAAATCGCAAAGTAGTTTTCCTTTCGTTTTTTGAATTCAAAATTGTAAAGTATTGTCTTAGTCTTCCTTTCATTTTTTGAATTGAAATCACAAAGTGTCGTCTTCGTCTTCCTTTTGCCTTTTAAAGAGAAAATTGTTAATACTATCGCTTTCAAAGGAAAGATAGTTCAAATTTGTACTTAGCATTCGTTTTGTCATTCACACATTAAGAAAGTGAAAAACAAATACATGCATGTGCAGTTGCAATTAGACTGCTTGTTGATTTTGATTTAGAACAATGCATCTAGTGTGTGCTCTCTACTCTATGTTGAAAGAATTTCGCTCCTCTTTCCTTAGTAGCTAGGATTTTCATTGCAAAAAGAAGAGTAAACGACTATTTATCATCTTAGATTGCATATTTAGGAATTGTATATCTACATCACATGGTGAACCTTAAAGGTAAACTTCTTAAGAAAGATCAACTGTAAAATAAATTCAATGAACATAAAAATTCTTTAGAACCTAACACACAACATTTAGAAGTCTAGGCTAGAGGCGTATTCTGGCATCGTAAAGCCTGGTAACTATCGCTTTCATCGCAGGTTGGGTGATTCCTCCTCTTTGAGACGACAAGTGCCAGTACGGACTTGTGCTCCCACGTACCATCGAGTATATATTGGGAGACCACAATAGGCTATATCCTTCATCCTTAGGAAGCCATGTCTACCACCCTATCGATCGCAATGCACTGAACACAACATTTGGGAAGATTGATTGCCGTATCATAAAAAGTATTCTGCAGTTTTGTGATTGGTTTGGTAAGCCCTCTTTCTAGATTTCCATAATAGTCACTTTCATTCCTTTTCAGACTCCTTAAAAGAAAAGGTCCATTTGAGCACTTGTCACTTCAGGCTCATTAAAAATCGAAGGCAACTATAGTCATCTTTAGCTTTTTCTCGACTCTTAAAAATTGAAAAAGCAAGTTGTGTCAGAGCGGCATAAAATTCATTTAATTCGAAATAACATTTTCCCCTTTTTATTTTGAGTTGATCAAGTAATCCACAATTGTGGAAGAAAGTCAATCAAAACCCCATCGTTCGTGGAGACTTACGAGTCAATCATCTTTGACTCTAGAAATGAAACCATTCCGGGCCAAGAAAACTTGTTTAACTATGTCAAAGTCTCCTGGTATGTTTGAAGCTTGTGTTTCAACATCCTTAGAGACACCAGTTACTCCAACTATTTTTGGTATCCCTGCCTCTATAGAGGTATTTTTGTAGTTACAAGAGGACACTAGAACTGATCCTAGTGTAATGGTAAACACTTCTAATCCTGAACCAACTCCATCTGGGGTTGATTCAGAAGGAGTTGCCCCTCTAGTACTTGTCGCTGTAGAATCTATACCTTCTTCGGCACCATAAATATTTTAAAGGCCTGACGGTCTACCTCTTCCGCCTGGACTGATTGCTATAGAAGAGATTACGTAGGATCTTCCATCCAGTACCCCATTGCATTTTGGAACTGGGATCCATCTATATCCTTCTACAACAGAAGTTAGTCATCCTTCATTGCAAGTTCCTGTAGAATCGCTAGGAAATCTTTTGGATAGACTCGATATGTCCGAAAAATCATCGACATCTAGGACTGTGTCATCTAACATAGCAGTAGCGGAACCTCCTTCCACCACTCCGACAATGTTTTCTAGTATACCATCTATCCCAAATAGCTCTCAACCGCTAGATGGATTCCACCCAGGGATTGTTTCGATAGTATGGTCTGTTCCCATTTGTTCGTCCGGAATAATATCTGGAATTTCTTATGTTGAGTCTCAACAAATTGATCCTTCGCAACAGTATCAATTTGGGTAGTCCGGTCCCCAAAGGCTAATCTTTCCTTTGAGCATTGGATTGCCACCGTATGGGGGGTAGTATGCCCTTTCATTGTTCCCTTTGGGAGAACAACCATACGAGAGTTCACAATAGAATTTAGGTCAAACTGGAATCACATCCAGTGGTTGGGTGCCAATACTACCTCAACAACTAAGGGTTGCATACTCAATGCAACCGAGTCTACCTGTGTCGAATATTCCCACTACACCAGCTATTGTGACAGTGTCAGAAGTACAAGCGTTGCCTTTTGTATGCCAGCCTCAAGCTTCTCAGGTTGTAATACAATAGCCTCTTATCCCCACGACACAACCACAATCGCCGATTAGTGGCTCCTTAACTGGAGCAACTCAGGCTCAAACGGGTAATATTACCCCTCATCTAGGTTAGACAGCTAGTATTGGACAATAGAAAATGGCTTCACAACCATGGCTGGTACAATATCAACAACCATAATTCCATCAAGCTTACTGAGGACCTGAGAAACAAAGCTTTGTAGGTAATGGGTAGCCATATATTCAAAATGGTCAACATCAATCATATCATAATGGTTGTACCCATCAACCTTATCAAAGTTATCATCATCAAATACATTATGCTGGTATGCAAAGACCCATTGCTCAGGCGATCCCATCTTATCCTGGGTATGCTTCGCCGAACCTGAATCAACAGTTACCCTTCGTGGCGACTTTGGAGTTACCAGATCTAAATCAGATAACAAACGATCCAATTGCTTATGCCCCTTGGTGGCCGAAAATTCCTCATAAACTTCCATCAGATATTCCTAAATTCAACGGAAATCCGGGTGAAGATATGTCGAATCATGTGATGACCTTTCATCTATGGTGTTCGTCCAACACTCTCAATGATGATTCGATTAGGCTTCACCTTTTTCAGCGAATGTTAACTGGTCTAATAGCAAAATGGTACATCGAGTTGCCTAGAGCTTCATTCGATAACTTCAATGCCCTTGCCACCACCGTTTTAACCCATTTTCAGTTACCAACTAGGTATGAAACAGGAACAGAGCTTCTTACCAATTTCAAGTAGACGACGACCACTCACATATCTGATCATATTCATGAGTGGCGGTGACGTCGTTGTATAATGGTAAAAACATATGTTCCTGATCAGTTGCTAGCGGAATGGTTTATTAAGTCATTTTTACCTTATATTACAGAAGATGTGGCAAAGGGAGGAGTTGTCACTGAAGAGAAAGTCATTGCTCGTGCATAATATCTAGACTTGATCTATACTCAGTCTAGCATGCTCTATGACAAAATCCCTGATGCTCCTAGACCATAGTTTTCCATTCCTCCTCCTCCTAAATCAAACAAAGACTCTCATGCCGGCGATGGCATGATAGGCACTACAAGCACGAAAACCACAAAGGCTACATCTAAGAAAGCCGACATGGTTTCTGGTCAAAATGCAAATAAAGAACTTCTTTCCTCAGAGGTTAATGCCATGTTGACCGAGAAAGGCAAAGAACCGAAGCAACTAGGGGGCAAGAAGAAAGGGAAAAGCAAAAAGAAGAAAAAGGATGATTTGTATCTTGAAAAATCTTCTGCAAAACCTTCTGGAGAAAGGAAACTGACTCATCCATGCTTTATATGTGATGAGGATCATTAGATAAAATATTGTCCACATAAAGCTAAGATTAAGAAGTTCTTTAGAAACTCAAAAACCTCAGCGGTATTGACTGATCCGTTTTCGAACCCAAGAACCAATCTGGTTGCTAGCAACAATGCTTCCCCATCCCAGGTGCTTATGTTATCCATTTTGAAATAGCAAAATGATGCTTTGATATCGAAAAGGAATAAAGATTACGGGAATCCACAATTGTCGAACAACAAGACTACTGATCAACGTAGTAGTTCGACAACACCTTCAACCGAAGTTGTGCCACCCATCATTCCTGAGCTAACCAAAGGGATTAGTACACAAATTGACATTTAATGCTCATGCGAGAGAAACAAATAATTATAATATAGTAGGGGACCTGGCCCAATCACCGTCCGCTATGTCGACACTTGAAGTACTAAAAAATTTCCCCTCCCAAAAGCAGGCTCTATTATCAGCAATAGGTGGGATTGACCCAGTAGATTCCAATCTTGTGGCCTTTAATCATAAAGGATATGAACCTCAGTTACCAAATCAACTTGCTTTCCTCATTCAAGTGAAAGCCCTCAACAAAACTGTTCATCGAACAATTATTGATGAGGGGGCATCTACATGTATTATGTCAATGAGTTGCTAGAAAACTTTAGGCTCACCACCCTTGACGTGATCGTCAATGACATTAAATGCATTTGATGGATGAACATACACCCCATATGGGATTTTAAGTAACTTGCAAGTTGAACTGGGGGACAAAACGGTAGAAATTGACGTCGAAGTTATCGATGGAAACCTCGATTACAACATCCTACTGGGAAGGCCTTGGATTTACGTTATGGCTGCAGTTGTGTCAACATACTTCAGAAAGATTGCATTTCCTTTTCAAGGAGGAATTACAATCATTGACCAACAAACCTTCCTCCCCAACAGTTCACAAGTTACGGGAAGCATTCCAATGATCCATGGAAACTCTCGATCGCTTCAAAATATCGGAGTAGGCCTCCTAAAAGACCCTACTTTAATGGGTACTTTTGCTCTACCGCCTCCGAGTAATCTGGCGGAAGTGACCACGGTGGAAACCTGCAATATGATATCTTCTATATCTAAAAGATTCAGAAGATTCCTGAATATTTTGTCAACATGGATCATCGCCAGGTATTGCCCCCAAGCCCAATAGAAATATTGTAGCAATCAATTTTCTTGGCCTAGGGGGAAAACCCAAATCAATGCTCATCGAGTGTTTGGATAGATAGGTCTAAGGAATATGGCACATTTTCAAATCCTTGGTTGCATATAGATTCTATAGATGAAGGAATCATTTAGTCAATAATGATAAGAGAGGCACCACAGGAATATTACCACCATCGTTCCATCTTCCGAATTATCACGAAGATTATTCCAGCGACCTTAATCATCCTTCAGTTTTTTATTTTCTATCAAATATTGTAAATACGGTGGATTCCGAGCGAACTTGGTATCTCTTGAACCTTCATTCCATCCACCTACTTGCCATGAGTAGTCTGGTGAATGTGATGAAGCTTAGGGGGCATGCACCTAGCTGTAAAGATAAGTTTCCTTGTAGATTATGTGATTGGTCTATCACACCATTCACCTTCATCTATTCTGGACGAAGTTGTCCTGCTTCACCGCAGTGATTTACGTCTGTTTACAAGAGACTCTCCTTTTCATCATGCTGCGGACATGCAACCCTCATCAGCAATGTTTCCACAGAGTTCAAGCTTGTTAAAAAATAAACCTAGCCATGAGCATTGTTACCGCAGGGTTCAAGCTTGTTAAAAAATAAACCCGCCACGAGCAGTTTTACGCGAAGTTCAAGCTCGTTAAAAAATAAACCTAGCAATGAGCATATGTTCCACCAGAGTTTAAGCTCATTAAAAAATGAACCCACCTTCGGTAAATAACCATTGCGATCACATTATCATCATCTTTTGAGCCTTGGTCGTGTTCTTACCATCACCTCCACTCTCTTTTCGCCAATCATATGCCTCCATTTTATTGTTTACCCCTTTTGAGGAACAACTGCGACGAGTGATCCTGTTAGCCATCTTCTTTAAACTACCATGATTGAAAAGTTCCAAACCTCACCTGGAACCAGCTGCTACTCGAAAATATCACTCGTTCCTCAAAAAAAGAGTCTCCTTTAAGCTCTTTTCATTTGACTCGTAAAATATGAAAATATTGCTGAGCAATTGGCCTCTCCAGCTCATTAAAGCGATCGGAACTGCTATCCCTCCTCTAGATTTTAATATTTTTGGACTTGAGGGATCATTACACAAAAATATCGAGCGCTTGTCTTGTTCGGCTCGTTAAAACTATCGAAAATTCATCCCTTTCGTATTGTTTTATACTTTTTCAGACTGAAGGGATTATATTACGAAAAAGGATTACTGGAGTTTCCTTTCTGACTCCTTCAGACTCTATAAAATTAAAAAGGACCAAGTTATCTTTGTCGTTAAACTCGTTAAAACAATAGCAAAAAACTTTTCCATGCAGACAAGAGTGAGTTTCACTATCGCTAGGCTCGTTAAAACATAGCCACTGGTTTGCCCGAAGGGAAAATTAGAACAAGCATATGTTATCCTCCTCAAGATTGACAAAAATAAAGAGGTACTGGTCATAAATGACTAGGGAAAAATTGGGAAGAAAACTTGAAGAAAATTTATTGGTAGCAGGTCGGTCTTGAACATGACACTTTCACTCCATCACCATGATTGAGTCGGGTTGGGTTATTCCGTTCACTGGTCATATCACCATTGGTCCACTGTACCATCCATTTTTTGGGTTAACGCTACCAATCCATTTCAGTGTCACTGATATGTTCAAGAGAAGTCGCTCAGAGAATTTACTGACCCAGCTTGTGTCTCATCCACTGCAATACCTTCACGCTTCATTCATTCATGACCGCCACCCTGAACCTTGTATCATCAGATCGTTTTCACTTCCACAAAATCATTTGCTTCGTTCCGTGTCGTAGATGTGGGATTCATTAATGCCCTCCTACGATGGGTCACTTCTTGTCGACATCAGCTCATTATCTAAGAAGTAAACCTAGGAACAACCCTTTCAGTACTTTGAAGCTTGCATGCCTGAATGGCAAGTGTCTCACTTTCGGCGATAGGTTTACATCAATGGCCTTCGACCAAAAGATTTTGCGTGGTGTTTGACTTCGACTCATGTATTCACACCACGTGAATTGTATTGCAGTACCTTGAGGGTCATTATCATTATCAGTGATTCCTCTCACACTTGTTAATAGCTTACATCATTGGCTAGTAATCAAGCGATGTCTTTCCACGTTCGACTTTAGAACATCTTTTCACATGGATCGACTTGTAGTTCGGGTGAAGATTGAATGAGTTTGAAGACCCCAGATCTAGTTTCATCCATCCGGGCTGTGATATATTCAGGAAAATAAAGACATCAAATGTACATCATAGTTGCACAGATGATCATCGAAGCCAAAGGATGACGACTCTACCATAATCACCAGTTTGCCATATAGACGGTTGTCTGTCTTATGTACATGAAAAAGAATTTATAAAAGCTAAGCATGGGAATGCCCGCCTTAGCTAGATCATGGAAAATGAAGATGATTTATTATATTGTATCTTATTACAGGTCACCTTCCAATGCAAAAAAACCTCGGATCCTCATGATAAAGCATTTCACCCGACATCAAAATATTTACGACCTCATGCTTAGGGGGCAACTATTATAGACATATTTGGGCATGACAAACCCAATCTTATATGTCCATAAACCAAGGGCTTCTAAGTCCCTAAAAGTGTTGTTTCATACCCTAAAGGAACAAGGTCAGCTGATTACATCATCTCCCAGAAGTTCTCCATGAAAAACTGCTAAGAAATGGTCAAAACTGGACCATCTCATGTACTCCATGGTCAAAGTGTGATGCATCCCACCTAATGCACATGGGGGGTGTGATGCATACTGAAAAGCCCTTCTATGGGTTGCGATGGGCGAGAGTAGACAAATGGCAGAGATAGTTTGCAAGGTGGATGATCATGGAATCTTCCAGAAACTTCTCCTGTGACACTTGCCTCTTTGAATTCACCCAGGGACGAGTAAGTGATCATGAAATCTCCAAGTGGAATTGAGAACTATCAGAGAAATGACACTAATCAAAAACTCAAAAGCTGACTCACCCAGCTGTAAACATCTATATACGGATCCCTCATCTTAGAGATCTAGAAGCTGGAATTTTGCATCTTGTAAGGAAGTGATTTTGGTTTCTTTTTGGAACATCATAGTGTTGGGTGATCTAGATTTTCATGAGGTGAAGAAGGGCTTTCATGTTGGGAGGATGGCGTTGGGTCAGATCAATGGGTTGTAATCCTCTCTTCTACTACTTCTATCAATAAATCTATTTGAGTTTTCCTCCATATTCTTGTATGTCTTCGAATATTGAATTGATATATGCATTTGTATGGTCAATATATATCTGATTCTATATTTTTTACGATTGTAGATCTCAATGCTTTGATGGTATTATGCTACTTTGACTCTATAGGTGTTCTTTGGAGTGGGACAAGTGAAGAAGGAGCGGCAAAGATTTTTCAGAGGGGAGAGGAAACAAGCAAGGAGCCAAGTGAAAGACTGAGGTTGGTACTCTCTGCTTCTCTATCATCTACCTCCCATAAAGGAAACACAAGTGACTTTAGTTTGTTTTTTTCTAAGATAGCTACCCATCTTAGTGGGACTAGCAGCTCTGAATTGACACTAGTTTTCCCGATAACACAAAGCCCTTTTACTCTTTTTTCTTCCAATTTTTGTGGGGTCAACCTTATAGGTTGTGGAAAGCTAGGGGCAACAACACTTCCATCTTTATAGTTGTGAGTGGTATGCTTCTTGGTTGCCATAATTTTTCTTTCCATTTTTCTTGCTAACTTGAATGTCTTCTCTAATGAATCAGGTTCCCAAAGGTGAACATCATGTTGGATATTATCTTTTAAAGTCCCTATGAACACATCAATCTTATGCTCCTCTGGAATATTTTTAACCCTTATGTTCAATTTTTGGAACTCCTCGATGTGCTCCATTATTGAACCCTTTTGTTTGAGACTTATCAATTGGCTAAAACAAGTGTTGCTTTTTGTATCCTCATAATGTGCTGTCATTTCTTTTGTAAGAATTGCCCAAGTGTTAATTTTTTTACGAGAGAAAAGCCATTGATACCATACAAATTGATTTGGTTCCAAATATAAAGTTGAAATACTTACCTTTTGTGTGTTTTGCACATTATTGAGATTGAAAAATTGCTCCATCTGTAGTATCCATGTTGCGGGATCCTTGCCATCAAACTTCCTCATATCGATTTTTGAATATGGTGGGTCTTTGACCCAACATTAGAGTCTATGAAATCATGATTAACATTTCCTTTGTTCTCATCATGAGTTTCCTTTACTACCCTTTCATGATTAGTAAGCATTTCTTGTAAAAACTTTGTCAAATCTGTCTTCAAATCTATCTTCAAATCTTCCATCTTAGCTTCCATGTCATTCATCTTAGCTTCTACCCCTTTCTTTAAACAATCCATCTCATCTTCTACACCTTTCTTTAAACCATCCATCTTAGCTTCTACATCTTTCTTTAAACTATCCATCTTAGAATCTGTTACTTTTTGTGCAAGTGTCACTTGTTGCACTTGGTCTCATAATTTTGATATATCGTGTTGCATTTCTTCCTCTTCTTCATGAGTCATGCTAGAGCTTTCAGGTTGCTTACTAGGTGTTTGCATTTTATTTCCTCAGGGCATCAATTACCGATAATAATTTTTTACTATTCCCTTTGAATTCCTTCAAACTAATTTTTCAAACCAAGCTTATGCAAAAATTAAAAAAAAAAAAAACTACACATATTTTTTCACTTTGTAGGAGGTTGATATTAAATATGATGTATCTCTGTAATTTTGGATCATTCAGTTCTGAAATTGTGATCTGCAGTAGCCCTCTCTGTCCTTTTTCCAATGCCACTAGTTTGATCCAAATTGGATTCTCCAGGGAAGAGTTATGCCAAACCTCCCGCAGTGACCTGATTATAGACTAGTTTAGTAGAGAAAACTTGTACGACGTGCCACGTGTCACTGTTTCAACCTTTGGCTTTGAAAAATACATTCAAGAAACTACAGTCCGTCCTATTTCTATAAATTCTGACGAAATCTCAATTCGATGCTCAGAGAGAAAGTTATGACGATTTTCCCTAGGTCACCTGTTTGGAATGTAATTCAGGAGTCTGCAAAAAGACCAACTTTATCAGATCATATCTCCGCAAATATAGCACGAAAAGCTCTAAAGTTTGGATCCAAGGTTTAGTGTTATTTCGTCTCAAATGGGTTTTTTTTTTCACTTCTGAAACATCGTAGAAAAAACTTATAGCAAAAATGCAACGATAACCTATTTGGAGCAGCGAAACCCTAGAATACAAAGGTTTGATACCAAATGTTATGAAACCAACTGACAAAAAGATAGAAAAGATAGTTGAACGCCTTAGAATTCAGCCTCTTCAAGGGGTAAGCCTCCTTTACTTTACACAAATGAACAATTCTTAGATGATTCAAATGACAAAACCTCCTTTCTATATATAGGAGTCTAAGGGGTCACAATATAACCAAGCCGACCTAACAATAATAATATAAAGGCATAAAAATAACAATAGAAGGATTCTATGGGGCATAGTAATAAAAATATGGGGACAATAGGGGCACAACAATATTAATAAGGGATACAACTATAATATTAATGGGGGCATCACTAGTATTATAGGGACCTAACATGTTTTGTCCCAGTTTTCACTTTCACGATGACAAATAATGATTTTATCTTTGTAATTTATCAATTAAATGTAATTATGATGCTTCTAGAGCTTACCAGGGTAGAATCATTAGGTAAAATGAGTTCATGATGTGTAATGTATCAATTTGTTTGGGTTAGGGATAAGTCACTTTGACCACCCTATTTTCTTGTTTGCAGTACAGATCTTGTTAGAAACAACTCCTCTTCTCATGGATTCGACCCTTGAGCTTAGGATGAGTTGTTTGGGGTCTATATGATGCTTTTCCTCAGTGATTGTATGGGTTGGACTTAGTTGGATGCTTAGGTTTTGAGTAGACATCATTTTGTATTAGTTTTTAGCAGGAGATTAATGAAAAGTTGCAGCTATTTCTTTGGGATCCATGTGGTATGATATTCAGTTCAGTTTTCTCTATTGTGATCATAAGTTAAAATGTTTTTTGTACTTCATCAATTATTTCATTGCTTTTAAGTGGATGTTTTCAAGTTGATAGGCATAACCCATAATGTTTATGCTCTGTTTTGGGAAAATATTCACTGTTTATGTTTTCTTCAGTTTAGGAAGCATCCATGTTTCTTACATGCTCTTTCTAGCTTCTCACCTGTCTTGAATCACCTCACCCATAAAACCCTAGAGTGTTGAACCTTGTGCCTACCTTGCCCCATTGAACACCTTGCAATTTTGACCTAATTTCCTTGCCCTAACTATTTGGCTCCCCCTGACCCAGGAAAACCCTTCAAAATCAAATCAAACCTTGTGCTTCTATACCTAGCCTAATATCAGTTTCTAGATCTAGTCAATTTGACTGAGATCCTTATGAAGAGAGCCCTCTCCTGGCCTGGTAGCGCTAGCTACTTGGCTAAGCATGATTTGTGGTTACCTTGGCATTGCCTTCCTTCAGCTTGAGGTTCAATCTAGGTGATAACATAGTGGCGATTCCACTATGGAACGAGCGAAAGGTTTCGTATTCCCTGGGAGATATCATTAAACTTCAGATCTAGATCTGATTGTTGATGGTGGACAACAATCAGACACAGGAAGGATGAAATCATTCACCTGGTGACTCCAAATCAGTTTCGAGATCATATCCAAAGAATCCACTGGAGGATGAGCCCGACCAATAGAAATATGAAACGAAAATATGGAAAGATCAGGTATTCAAGTTGGAATTTCATCCAAGACATTATGTTCTTTATCATCAATTATTTTTTATCTTTTCCCTAGAATGTCAAAAGGTTTTACAAAGTGTATTGTATTTGAGGAAATATCCTAGACCTTCATGTGATTCCTTCCCTTTAAAGATTGTGAAAACAATTTCTTCGTATGGCTTTGATCTTGATCAAGACCCTTATTCTGAATCTTATGATGCTCATCTTCAAACTGATGAGCCTAAAGGGACCAAGACTGATTCTACAACTTCTGTATATACTCGTACACCTTGTAAAATTCCATATCGATACAAACCACTCATCTTACCTCCTATACTCCATGCTTTCCCTGAAAATATTTACCTATACATGCCGAGGTTTGATGGTGAATATGACAATATCACTGTTGAGAGACATATGCAGAATTTTGAGACTTTCCTTGACCTTTATGAAGTCAACAAAGATGATGTCGGTATCAGGCTATTCACTCTTTCTTTGCAAGGAAAAATCAAGAGTTGGTTCAAAAACCTACATGATGCGAGCATCTCATATTTCTAGCAGTTTGTCAAAGTTTTCCTCAACAAGTGGGTGGTAAAAAAAAACCCTTTCTTGATTCTAGAAGAGTATAATCAGCTGAAGAGACTACCAGGGGAGATAGTACAACTATTTTTTGCCAGGTTTAACCAAGTCTATTTTTCGGTGCCTTCTAATATAAGGTATCCTCCTGGATCTGCTCTCTTGCACTACCTGAATGCCTTTGATCTGGAAATGGAGTTTCAGCTGAGGGAAAGGAACCTTGTAACACTTGAAGAGATGAAGAACAATGCAGTAGATCTAAAGGCTAATCTGTTGATCAGAAAGGAAAAGTTGAAGGAAGAAGAGAGAGAGAACATTGTAGAGCACCTAACATTTTCAGAAGTAAATCTTGACATTTTGGTAAGAAAAGTGGAAGAAATGATGTAAAGAATCACCTCGAGAGATGAATTTTCTATTTAATATCACCATGACCCACCTGTCCTAGACAAATAAAAGATTGCTAGCCCTAAAAATTTTCTTCCTAATCATAGCTACCATAGATTTGAAAATGGATTTGTAGATCAATCTGAGGAGAAACAATATGATAATATAATGTGTATGATTGGTGGAATTACTTATATTGATGATTTGCCAAAGTTTGATCAGTACGATAATTATTATGTTATCCAAGCAAAAGCTAATTTTGTAGCACAATCAACAACTAGTTTGTGGGAGGAGGAAGTTTAGTTTTAGCAGCTCGAATACAGTAATTAGCTGAAGCATATCATGTAGAAATTTTGAATAATATGACACTTATTCACAAATATTATCCTGATTATACACTATTTGTGGAATCATGCATAATACATAACCTCCTCTACATTGATCATCAATTTTGCGAATTAAGAAACAATCGCATGCGCACATTGAAACATCAATCAAACATATCAACACAGTATGTACCAGGGGAAAGCATAAAGATGAAAACCCCCAACTATTTGTATATTATATTGATTGAGAACATGTAACAATACATAGTACAATACTCCTCACAAGTACTCAACACTATCTCCACTTGTTACACACAAACTAGCTCAGATCTAAATCAATCACTCGCTCAAATCTCCTCTGCTATTTGCCTACCTCCACTGTGCAATCCTGCATGAGAATAGATGAGAATGGCTGATCCAAACTCGTATTTCCCTTTTGTAACACTACGAAATCCTCATTGGCAATCTCAATCCACTGATTGTGCAAATCACATGCACAACTATAGTCACAACTGACAGTTGTCTTGCCCTTTCACTCATCTCTAACACTTGTCTCCACTGATTTGTCCATGCACTGAGTTAACTGATGTATTCCTCAGTTGATTCATGAGTTAATAATTAGTGAATTAATTAATAACTAATTCAAATCACTCATCACTAGTGTATTTGTTAGTTAGACTAAATACAACTAGTTCAACTAAGTCAAACTGAACACAACTCCATCAACTCCTCATTCAACTCCACAGAATTCAATCACTGAAGTTCTAACTGAAGTCCTCCATGCAATAGCTCAACTAACCCATAAGAAAAGTGTATTTCCTTCTATCAGTTGCATGTGCCACATCTGTAGCTCAAACTGAAGTGCTCCAAGAGAATAAGATAATGTTTATAGTCCAAATATTATTAAGAGCTAATAATATTCGACTATTCTTTTTTAGCCTGGCAGTCTAAAAATAGACTCCGCCCATATGGCTAAAAATAGAAGTCCATCTATTTTTACCAACATGACCAATCATCCACAAATAGCATCCTACAACTCATAGACCATGATCCATATGTCTAAAAATAGACTTTGCACCAAAAATAGCCTGCGGGCCCACTTAGTGAAGGCGACTTCTTTTCACTAAGCTCCATCATCTTGTTGCATTTTCAACAGAGTGGAGTTTTCTGTAGGCTAGCACCTATGTACTAGTAAACATATTTGCTAGTACAAGAGCTAGGGGGCTGTAGCTCCCTTCCAGTAGTAGCTGGAGAATGTGAGAAGGTTGTAGCCTTCTGTAGGTGGGTGCCTGCGTACTGGTATGGGTCTACACCAGTACAAGATTGTAAATAAAGTTTCTTATTATTAAAAAGAAGATAGAGATGACAGTAACAGGTGGTTTTTACCCACAGTGGATTTCCACCTTATATCTTGGTGTTCATGTGTGTTGCTTATGTGTGATGCTTTATTTTTCTTTTACTGCGCTATCTAATAAATCTCTAATATACTGGTTTAAGCTCAATACATGATAAATTGTCTAAATCAAAAGTTCTCTGCATATATGCTGGTTGCTTTAAGTAAAGTTGCATGTATACGTTGGTTCACTTCACTGAAGTAGCGTATATAAATATGTTTGGGAAATAAAATTAAAATATTGATTCACCCCCCTCTCAGTATTATTTCCAACAATTGGTATTAGAGCAGGTCCTTCAAAAGAAGCTTGATCGCTTGAAGGGAGATCCATCATCATGAGTAATCAAGAAAGCATGGGATCCATTAGACCGCCAAGCTTTCATGGGAGCAATTTTGTTTATTGGAAAATAAGAACCACAACCTATCTACAATCACTTGGAACAAATGCCTGGTAAATTGTGGAAGGAGGATATACATTTCCAACAACAATTTCTACAGATACGGCAGGTAAAAATCAATATGAGACCAATGCCAGAGCAATCAATACTTTATTTGGAAGTTTGTCACAATCATAATTTGTCAAAGTCATGCAGCTCAAATTAGCCAAAGAAATATGGGACAAAATCGTTCTAAGCTACGAAGGAGACTCTCAGGTAAAACTTGTTAAGCTTCAAACTCTCAGAATTCAGTATGAAACTCTTAAGATGCACAATGATGAAAGTATAGCTAGTTACTTCTTA
>APFE030685099.1:20866-32990 GCA_000404065.3 Pinus taeda | reverse complement strand
GTATTGTAACATTGAAAGGAACATAATGAAAAATCAAGCTGGTAGTCTCGGTTTTGAGATCCAGTGGGAAATCTCTGTGTATATGTGTTTTATGAGTTGTTTGGGGTCTATATGATGCTTTTCCTCAGTCATTGTATGGATTGGACTCAGTTGGATGCTTAGGCTTTGAGTAGACATCATTTTGTATCAGTTTTCACCAGGAGATTAATGAAAAGTTGCAACTATTTCTTTGGGATCCATGTGGTATGATGTTCAGTTCAATTTTCTCTATTGTGATCATATGTTCAAATTTTTTTTGTACTTCATCAATCATTTTATTTCTTTTAAGTGGATGTTTTCAAATTGATAGGCAGAACCCATAATATTTATGCTCTATTTTTGGAAAATATTCACAGTTTATGTTTTCTTCAGTTTAGGAAGAATCCATGTTGCTTACAGGCTCTTTCTAGCTTCTCACCCGTCTTGAATCACCTCACCCATCAAACCCTAGAATGGTGAACCTTGTGCCTACCTTGCCCCATCGAACATCCTGCAATTTTGACCTAATTTCATTGCTCTAACTGTTTGGCTCCACCTGATCCAGCAAAACCCTTCAAATTCAAATCAAACCTTGTGCTTCTTTACCTAGCCTAATATCAGTTTCTAGATCCAATCAATTTGGCTGAGATCCTTATAGAGAGAGCCCTCTCCTAGCCTAGTAGGGCTAGCTACTTGGCTAAGCGTGGTTTGTGGTTACCCTGGCATTTCCTTCCTTCAACCTAAGCTTCAATCTAGGTGATAACACTTAATACATAAGCCTTTTTAGGTCATAAATTTTCAATGCATGACTTATGGATGTTTGTAAGACTATTCTATGAGCATTTATATTTCATGTATGTTTCACATGTACTAAGATAGTTGAGCTATTTCATTTTTTTAGTGCTTATCTTGTTGGGAATGTGCTGTAATGGTTGTCACTGCTATATCATGCTTGTGGATTAGTCCACATGATACTAGACAAACCTTTCCCTCTCATTGATTATAAATACTGTCACATCCACTATGGATTATTCTGTTGGATGGCAGATGGATCTTTCCATGCTGTTTTGTTTTAACAACTGCCACATCTACCATGGAGTATTCCACTGGATGTTGGATAGGTCTTCCTAGTTCATGTGTATCTCTTCCTGGGTGGTACTATTACCTCCCACTTAGAGGCTCACTTTTCTCCCCCCTTTTTTGTAGTAAGAGAGCCTAGACACAATTAAGTTGCAAACTCACCAGGAACACTCACCTTGCTTTTCAACAGTACCATTAAAACACTCTCTTGTGCTAAAAGCTATAGCCGAGGAAAATCTTTAAGTATTTGGAAACTGGGCCTTGATACTAGATGGGACTCCTACACCAAATGGTGTGAGGTCTGATTGGGACCTAATATCGGGGATATCCCTCGAATGTTGGTGGATCCAGCACCATCAACACATACCATTACCATGTAGTACTAGAATGCCATTCTCTCCAATATTTCCCAATGTTCAACACCACAATATAATATTTTCTCTATAGAGTGTATGATATTTTCCTATTTCAGCTTCACTCTAAAAGACAATTGAATTTTCATACCCATCAGTAACACTACTTCCTAGTGGCTTATATAGAGTTCAATATTGATATTCCATTAGAAATACCATTTCTCCTTGATCCATCCTACATATACCCTTTTCAAACATTATTTTTACACTTTCATCGCTCATCTTACTTGCGAAAATCAACTAATATCCTAGGAAAACAACATCGTTATCATATCTTTCATACTAAAAAAAGTCACTCCTTATGAGGATTCATATGAAAATATGCACCTGATTCGACCAACCATACCTCATGATCTACGCGTTTACATGAAGAAGGAAAGTACATATCACCTCCTTTATCTGAGGAGGTTTTTTATTCTATAGAAGGAGCATCTTTAGATCCCTTATCTGTCTCAGGAATTTTAGATCTACATTCTTCTTGTAATTCCCTTCTTTTCAACATCTCCAACATACCTTACAAAATTTTCCTTGAGATTTAAATCTTGTTTTATATTTAGATATTCCATTGGATAAATTATTTTCATTTCTATTATAGGAGTGTCCTCTTATAGATAAGGCATATGTATTTTGAATTTTCATATTGTTTTTGTCTCATCTCCTCCACTAACAAGGATGAGACTATTTCATTGAAACTTAAGGTAGTTCCATTGCTACCCATGGAAATAACCAGACTATCCCATGAAATTGGTAAAGAACAAATAAGTTGATCCACTTATATTCATCTGAAATCTTAATATCAATAGATAATAGCTGACTTACCACATTATTAAAGGTTCTCAAATTCTTTGACATCGAGTCTCCATCCTTCATCCTTAGGTTACACAACCTTTTACTCATGAAACATTTGTTCACTAGGGACATAGAATGATACAAAGTCCCTGACTTGTTCCACAAAACCTTTGCTATAACTTCCTCTAAAATATTTAATAACATTGAATATGAGAGACATGGTCATATTATGATCTTTTCTTTTTTACCGAACTTGGTCTTGTCTTCTATTAATATCCATGTCGGTGAAAAATTGAGATCCACAATGATCCATTGATCCATGTCCACCAAAAAAATTCCGTTTTGAGATTTCACAACTCAAAACTCCATCCATTTAATTTCTAAATCTTTATCTTTGAACTTCTCAACATTTCCTTTCACCATAAGAATTTCCACAATATTTTTTAAGAATTCAAATATTATGCCTATGTATATTATTATAGGAAACTATTCTGGTTTGAAAAATCATACATATAAAATGTAGGTGAATAATGAATTAAAAAAAATCTGTTTTACAATTAAAACTGGTAAATTTTGTTCAATATCATCAATTTAATAATATATATGTATAAAAAGGAAATTTTTAACCAAATGGGCAAATATGTTTTTTGGAAAATGTCCAAAAAATAGCCAATTGCCTAAAACATTCCCTAAGAATCACTTCTATAGATCTCCCTCTATTATAGGGCATCCCACAAGCCTGAGCCTAGCCCCTTAGCTATGAAGGCATCCACTTGAAGCCAAAAATACTCTAGTACCAAATGTAGGTCCTAATTGTGTACAATTAATTGTGGAACAAATATTCTTAATAAAACATAAAATATGCAATGGAAAACACACACATTAACATTTCTATTTTATCTTGGAAACCTCAACTGGGAAAATTAGCAAGATTTCTTAATATAATATTTTGTAGATTATTACAATACAATATATATCACATGGCATCCATAAACCACAATTCCATGTACCATGGATTATATATAAGCATAGTTCCTTAATATGAACTACACAACCATGGGTAAAAACCATCATCCACCACAAAACCGTTAAAGGTAAGAACCATGTGTCAAAGATTGATAAAAATAGATGCAAAAAGATTCCAAAATATTTTTCAGGGGTGTTCCCCTCAAACCCCCATAGAGGGGGGCTTCTACCCTCTTAGAAACCCATCAAACAATGGGGGGAAATCCCTCCTTGTGACACCCTAAATAGGGGGTGATGCGAGGGTGTAGGTGGGTGGGGGGATGGGGGGTGGGGGGGGGGATTTCCTTCCTATTGACACCCCCATTGCACCTGACACAAACTATTGTTCTTGGGGATTATTGTGCAAAGAATATAAGACACACCAAACATGATGAACCATGTGTGTTGATTGCACAACTTGATGCATAAAATGCTTCTGTAACCAGGAAAAATATTTGTCCAAAATATTTTATGAAATATTCAAAAATTTGATCAACCTTAGTGGGAAATAAGCTAAGAGTTATCCCTTTAAGAAGTTAAATTGATGAATTGTTGATTAATATCAAATCTTACGGGTTGATTTATTAAAGCTTATTTTTAGCATTATAGAAGGCCCTAACTGAAATATTCGTATAACCCACGTAAAATTTGCATGTATTAAATGATTAAGATGAGGTGCTTTACCATCCAACTTTTCCTTGGGAGTAGTGGTGAACTTGACCAAGGTTAGGGTCTATTGAACCAATATTTTATTTTTTATAGAAAAATAGATGAGAATTATGTCAAATCATTTATTATACTTCCTTTTCCATATAATCTCGGGCTTGGAAAACTATATTTTTGTTGAAAACAAACTCATGTTCAATAGAAACGTTTTTAACAATATTCCTTTCCTAGCTTTGAGAATTGAGAACTACACCTTTACCTCTTCCATGGCCAAGGAATTGAACAAATCCTTTGTAGGTTGATTTGAAGTTTAACTCCAAATTAACATTGCTCAAATATGGGATCCCTAGGGTCTATGATTCTTATTCACACTTAATAAGTGGCATAGTTTCATTGTCTATTCTTACTTATATATAAAATAAAGTTACTAGAAAAATGTGTAAATTGAATTTCTATAAATAAGTCAAAACATGAAATAGTGGTTTTAAACCCATGGTTTAGGAAGGCCATGTTTTTTTTTCATGGTATTTGAAAAGTGAATTAAAAGAGGAATTAATTATTTAATTAATGAATTGACATGTCTTCTTGAATTAACATGTCTTTTCTTGAAGGTTTAGGATAATGTATAAAATGAGAGAGTATTGGAAGGAAGGTGCATGTGGGTAAAATGTAAATTGTAGAATGAATGGGACATCTTAGTTTCTTCACTATAACACTTTTTTGGGATTATTCAAATGGTATAATTTTGAGAATATTAGGGAGATATCAAGGTGAACATTTGATTAAATTTGCAAATTTTGATTCTCTATACTTTCAAAGATACATACTATGGAAGTTAGGATTTGTGATTGGTTTCGAAATATGTTTTAGAAACATCTTGGGATTTTTGCTATAATTTATTTTTCGGGAGACTTCAGACCATGAAACTTGGTGTAGATTGAGAAGACATAGTAATGTACATCTTGTAAAAAAATTCTAATATGTTCTTTTCTTATTTTGAAGATATACTGTATGGAATTTAGTGTCTGTGAATGGTCCTGAAATCAATTTTAAATTAGTGAACATGGAAATTTGGCTATAATTCACTTTTTATGAAGAATCAAACGATGCAATTTTGAGAATATTGAGAAAACTACTCAAGGTATGTCTGGTAAAAATTTCATATTCTGGTTCACTATAGTTTCATAGATTTACCCTGTAGAATTTAGGATTTGTGAATGGTACTGAAATCAATTTCAAGAGAGTGATCATGGACTTTTCTCTATCATTATTTTTCTATGACACTTTAGATTATGAAATTTTCATAAATATGAGGAGACATACTAAAGTTACCTACGTAAAATTTTGTGAATTAGATATACATAATTGAATACATGGTACGCTATACAAGTTTTCTCTTAGGAAGAGGCCAAAAATCAACAAGTTTTAGGAAAATTACAATAACTTTCACTTGGCACATCTATGAGAAAATATGAAGAAACAAAAAGTAGATCTAATGTTCAATGAGAAAACCATTTTTGAAGAAGCTATATGTAGATTGGTGCTACACAAACAAAGAGATTAGTATCTCTTGCTAAGTTGGTGCTTAGTAGTGGGGATCAATGTCTCCATTATACAGGCATCTATGAATATATGGAAGAGTCAGTTAGTTCCTACTAAGGTTTGTAATAGTGGGGATTGGTGTCTCTTGTAGGTTGGTGTCCATAAATAATTATAAAAACAAGTTGTGTGGTTTTCTCCAAAATTGCTTTCCATGTAAATCGTGTGTCCTATGTTCTGCACCTTATCACTATAAGGAGAATACCTTCTAGTAGAGGCTAGAATGGAGGTATTTAATATTATAAAATTGGTAAAATTTGTTTAAAAAACCTTCGATACAACATTTGTTTGTGGTAGCAGATGTTTTAGCGACGCTGATAAAAGAACTTCCTCACAACTTAAAAAATTTGGGTAGTTAGACATTTTAGCGGATTTTTTGTTAATGATTTGCTTACTACAAAAATCACACCAGTGCACTATCAATATAAAAACACCAATAAATAAAATCACTAAGACTGCGAATAAAATTTTTGAGAACTAGTGATTTAATAATAAAAATGTATCGACTTGTACAATTTATGATACCATGCACCTGGGCGTTGAATGAAAACAACATTGGTGCATGAAAATGTACTGCCTTGGTGCTTATGTCTTTTAAAAGCGCCCTGAAAAGTACTTTTCATGAAGGGCACCAGGGTAGAAAAAAATTATTGCAGCCCTTGTTATGAAGAATGTATGATTGTAGACAAAACTATCTTCCCTACACCTAGTGGACTGATCTAGAACAACAAAAATCAAAGAATATAAAGTTTCCCTTAGAGAAATTGATGAGAAATAGGATTACTTGGAATCTGTCGAAAGATTTACTTTCCACCTGACTTGTAATCTCCAATCGTAGCTATGCTTGCTATAATCAGAACTTGCACATACATTCATAACAAGCCAAAGATCCACAACATCTACGTAACATAATTCAATTAATCTATTCAGTGGATCAATGAAGCATTGAAATAAATGCATGTAAATATAACATAACAAATATAGGAAAATGGTATACTCTTTGTATTAATAGAAATAAGAGAAAGTTTACAGCCGACAATAGTAGTTTCTCTTGTAGATATCTCCCTAAGTTTATGTGTCCTTCCTTGTCACAAAGCACACCTCAATGTCACCCTAATGCATGAATATGATGACTCTCTTAGATTCAAGGAAACAACATGAGGGCATGATCAATCTATAAAATCCAACCCCGATGTTGTAGATGGTAGTAAATTTATAGGATAGGGAGAATAGTTTAGGAATTATTATCCATTTACCAATCTAAGCTTCAGATCCACCTAAGATGGGAGGATGATATCAAGGGATAAGAGGTGAAACATCCAAGGTAGGATCATATAGGATTCGAGCTTCTTATCCAAGGTAAATGGTTAAATAAAACCCCTGGAATCTTATAGAAGAGGAAGCTTCAGGATCCTTTTTAATTTTCCTCAATTTCTAGAATCATCGCACCTCAAGCAAGGAGAAAGCTACTACTGATCAACACTAGTGCAGAAAGGAGAAATTTGCTGCTAATTGTAGGCCTCTAAAGGGTTAGGGTGTGTTGGGCCTTAAAAGCTCTATTTTCTGGCAGTTAGACCCAAAAAAAATGCTATTTGGAAAGGTAAAGCATAGGGATTTGTGTAGGGATGATGACAACATGTTCGCGGACGATGATTGATTCGATTTGCAAGACTATTGACCAAATGTGACAAAATGGCCTATAACACATTACCCCCTAAAGTGCAAAGTTAGGAAGGGTAGCTGATGACTGAAGTGATTTACCTTGTGACAAATTCAGATAAAGAACAATTGGTTGAGATCATCATTTGTTACAATGCATTTAATCATGATATCTTTGTTGAGGGAGGCATTCCCATTATCAAAACATAAGCTAACATTACATGTACAATGATCAAGAAGTCATGTCCATTGATGTCAAGGTTTCGATCCATAATCAGATGAATATATGTATGATCATAGCCATCATGCTTTGTAATATTGCATTAATCCCTAAAGCATAGCCCGAATGGATGGAACTAGATCCAAGGTCTTATATCTCGTTCACTTGATCATCCAATGTACGAGTCTAACCATATGAATAAAGGAGCTGGAGTTGAACATGGAAGACACCATATGATTACTGTCTAATGATGTAAGTCATTAACATACATGAGAGAAACCACGAATAATGTTAATGGATCTCAAGGTATGGAAGTACAATACATATGATGTGAATGAATTAGTTGAAGTTGAACACCACACAGAATATTTCGGTCGTAGGCCAATGATGAAAACCTGTTGCCGAGAGCAAGGAAACTTGTCATTGATGTATATAAGTCCTAATGTACTAAAGGAATAGTTTGTAAGTCAATTTCCTGGATAATGAGCTGATGTCGACAGGAAGTGAGCCATCACAAGAGGGCCTTGATGTATCCTCCATCAATGACACGAAACGGGTATCATGATTTGGGACAAAATGATGCTGATGTGGAACTAGTTTAGGAATGAAAAATATGGAATGAAGGCTTAAGATTATCATAGAAGATATCAATTGAATGAATTATCTTGAACATATCGATGACACTGAATGGAGTTGGCAACATTGACCCAAAATCAAAAGTGGAGGCTTTGATATGGAGTGATGAACCAAAAAGGCAAGCAAATTTCCCAACCTAATATCCATGGAGATGAAGTGGAAGAGTGTCATGTTCAAGAGAAATCACTACCATTAATAGGTGGAGTACTTTGTTTTCCCAATTTCCCCAACTATTTCTAGTCAATACCTCTTTATTTTCTAACAAGCTTGAGGAGAATAACATATGCTTTATTTGTAAGTTCATATTTTAGATGAATCCCTCTAAGTATTTTTAATGAACCATGAGAAGGAGCAGCTCAGTCCCGTCATGTTCAATGAGTCCATCGTTGTTTGATGTTTTTATGAGTCCAATGAAGGCTTAACTTGAATCCTTTTTCATATTTAGAGAGTTTGAAAAAGAGGCAAAAAAGAAAACACCAAAGATTCATTTTCATAAATAGTTTCTTGAGTCCACAAAGGTAGAAAACAATGCTCAGGAGAAACTCTTAGCCATGTTCGACTAAGGTATTCATTTTTCATAAATAGTCTATCTTTGTCTGGAAAAGGGTTAAACTTATACTGAGTAGACCTATTTTAATTTACTTTAACGAGTTCAAAAAGACAACTTCTTGAAAATATTTCCATATTTTAGGAGTATGAGAAGAGCTAAAAGAGGACTCCAGGGTGTTCCTTTTTCGTAAGTTTACAGAGGGCCCTAAAAAAATGATAAAAGTATGCACTTTAGTCAAAATGATCTGTTTCAATTCAAACATTATCAAATTTGTGAAACAACTATCAACCTACTAACAAAACCACCAAAATATTAAAATTACTTGATATATGATAAAATTGTGTTACATTTAGGTAAAAATATTAAAATATTGATAAAATAATTATGAAAATGACCATAAATAGGCAAAAAGTAATTCATTTTTACCATTTCACATTTTACCTCTTGGTGCATGAGTTTTGAGTGCTTTTTACCCTCGATTTTCTACAATTGATTGTGTCCAATCCAGTGGATCATTTTGAGTCCTGTCACTTCCAGGTAGGATATCTCACCTTATTCTTTCTTTATATGGTTTCATTTTATCATTTAATGCAGTTTTTTATTTTTTTTTAGGGACTTAGGGCTTTAATTTTTTGCCCTAACTCCATTGCACCCCAACAATGATGAATTGTGTGTTATGCAGGGACAAAATGCATTGTCTAGGGCACTGCAATGCATTGTCTACCCTTAGGGGGAGCACTGGGCGCAATTCACATATTTTTTTTCAGGTTTCTCTCAAAATTATCCCCTTTTTTTTGCAGGAAACTCACTCTAATGATTCTTCTTGTTGTGTTTTAGGTCTTCATTGAAACAAAATGGCTCTAATATGGCAAGAAAGAGGATATGAGGAACAAGATTTGAATTCAACTAATTATCTAACAAATATCTATGCATTGAGAGATTGCGTGTTCTTGAAATGTTTTTGGCTTCCTGGGATGAGGCAACAAATGGAGCTGTTGGACTATCTTGTTCGAGAATGGGATGTTCAAGAAAAAGAATTTAGACTTATATCACATATGATTGAGATAAAGGTGGAAGATATATAATGATTTACATTTCTATCGAGGAGACGTGCCCCCATCTCTTTATCTGGCTTGAGGAGGGTTGGAGAGACAATCAAATATTACATCAGAGCACACTATAGACTTCAATCCCAACCAACCAAGGATGGAAAAAAACGATATCAAGGATGTAGTCCATTTGCCTCTGAGAATGATACTGTTTATTATTTCCAGATTAGCTCGTAGTGTTACTTTACATTTGGCAATTAGGTCTCATATGTAGTACGCTCTAGAGTGTATGGAGCTGACAAATTTCAACTATAGTGAGGGGGTATTGGAAAATATGAAGGAAAAATGGCCAAGGAAAAGGATGGAGTGTTGAAGAAATTTCATTATGGTTCGATCTTGATTTCATTTTCCTTAGAGCAGATTCCATTACTTCGACCACAACATATCTCACTCAAGCCCACAGATATGAGTGTCCCATAGATGAGGAGGTGGGTGGATCTCATGTCTAGACATGCACGTCCTTCATCGATGAGCTTCCAACCAATCTTCTTCCAATGGTTGTGCATGTAACTCATTATGATTGAAGACTGCCCATATGAAGGTATGGATTTGTGCAGAGACCAGGAGCTCATGCTTCTTGATGGCGAGCGATTGAGTGCTATAGGTAAAACAAGAAACATTTTGATCAATTTTTGAGGTTCTTAATTTTTACAATTTTTTTGTATTTTCTACATATTTGAGACTAAACTATTGATTTCTCCTCATGTAGACATTGGATCTGTTCGACCTGTGGTTTCCTCCTATATTTAGCATGTGGGAGAACCACAACAGGCAGTAATAGGATTACTAATCCAGGTGGATATTGGTGGCCACCTGCCAATTCCATCTGGACCCCCACCTTTTTCTTTCTCAGCATTTTCAGTTTCCTTAATTGTAGCACAACTTACTATTTTTAGCAGTTTTTCAGGTCCTGAACTTCCAGAGCCGTTTTGAGGCCCTAAACGACGTTTTTTGGGGAATCCAAGGGCAACATGGGTCCATGCAATGGACCCATGTTGCCCTTTCCAACAATGATAGTGCTCGAATAGATCTTTCTAATGAGCTATTGTACGCGTCAAACGGAGATCGTATGCCAAAGTTACGACCCCGGGAATTGATGTACCAATTTACCCAAAACGGGGCCCACAATTTGGCGGTTCATCTTCTAAGGGTCGGTTTTGGAATGTGAAGGGTTTTCCATTGTTTCTCAATAATAAATAGGCCTTCGAGCCTCATTGTAACACAAGTTCGGAACAGTTCAGACACATGTAGCCGCACATCTCTTCTCAGAGATAAGATACCATCGTCCTAGCTGGTTTATTTCCAATTCTGGTTGTAAGCATATTTCGGGATTTTCCATTAATGAAATGAAGTGTTATTTCCGCTGCATCTCTTTATTTATGGTTATCGCTTCTCTGTGTTTATGGTTATCTCTGTAATCTATTGCGTTCATGTTTAAATCTGGATCACTGGTATCAGAGCGGTCTGCTTTTTCTCGGTTTTTCCTTGCATGTCCCCGACGAGGTCAGGATATAAGGAGTTAGGGCTTGAACTGGTCGAACCTTTGCAAGACCAGCCTCGCAAATCCCGACGGCCTCCCATGGCAGATAAGAAGAAAGACGAGGGGGCAGGAGATCCTATCAAAATCTTGCTCGAAGAAGCACTCGAGTGGCAAAGGAACGCGATGATGGATAGCTTTGCGCAGATCCTTCAGCGGCTACCTAGAGGTGACGCATCGGCTTCCAGCAGCGACTCTGGAAACGCCACGCCCTTTAAGGTACAAGTTAATTTTGAAATCCCCATCTCCGAGGGTAAAATAGACGTAGATGCCGTAGATAAATGGTTAAATCTGCTAGATGGGTATTTCTCTGTTCATGAATTTTCAAGTCGGGAAAATATTATTTTCGCTCTTCTCAAAGCAGCCCCCCACGTCAAGGACTGGTGGGAAACCTACTGCGAGCAGAAGGATGAAACTACAGGCTTGCTATTTTCAGCCGCACCCACTTGGGATTCATTTCGAGATGCCATCAAGGAGCAGTACTACCCTGTCAAAAGCTATGAGGAAAAATACATCAAATGGACCACACTGCGGCAGGGATGAGACCAAGATGTGCCAGAGTTCACAACATTTTTCATACCCTTCGCACACAATTGGGTATCAAAGATTCTGAGCTACATCTGGTACTCAAATACCACGGCTGCCTACACAGATACATCCAGGAAGAGATGGAGTTCTTGAACATCTCCTCACTCAGCACAGCATACCAATACGCTATCAAAGTCGAACAAAAGTTCAAACAGAAGAAGCGAGACTTTGGATCTGCAAATCCGAAGCCCAAAGGACAAAGCCAAGGCGGGGTGACCCAAGACAACCCGTTGAAGCTGCAAGAAAAGAACAACA
>APFE030685099.1:0-20846 GCA_000404065.3 Pinus taeda | reverse complement strand
TGAGCCTGAAGAGCCAGAGGAGGGGGAACGTCTTTTCCACTCACAGATGTGGGTGAAGGGTTCGCCGCTACAATTCATTGTCGACAGTGGCAGCCAAAAGAACCTGATTTTAGCAGAGGTCGTGAAGCGGTTGGGCCTACCGACTACACCACACCCACAGCCATACAGTATCGGGTGGCTTCATGAAGGACGAGATCCCAAAGTTCGCCAGCAGTGCCGCCTTCCCTACAGCATCAAACCATTCACCGATGAGGTATTGTGTGATGTTACACCTCTGGATGTTTGTGATGTATTATTAGGCCAGCCATACTTGTGGAGGGACTTGGCTGTGTATGAGTAAAGGCCTCGTTGCTGTCATTATTTCTTTGAGTAATTCATTATACAGGATACCAGAGGTAGCCCCACCTACCGCCACATCTTTGATCACTGCTAAGAAAGGCAGAAAGCTCATATCACAGACCAGGAAATTCATCTGTATGGTTCACTCCCAAAGTAAGGGGAAGATCGTTGCTACATCCATGACCACCGCAAAGGGTTCCTCCACACAGCAGCAACAGCAAAGGGATACGGTCATGACAGAACACATGAAAAACTTCTCCTCACCCATAGGGGTACCACACAAGCTTCAGGTGGGCAACAAAGTCTGGTTGCATCGACAGAAAGAATGCCTTACTAGAACCCATCAGAAGCTCAGACTACTCCAACATGGTCCTTACAGCAGTTCCAAGATTGTGGGGAACAATGCTTTGGAGCACAACATTCCTCCATTCCTTCACCTGCACCAAGTGTTCAATGTGGACCGTCATCGACCATACTTCCCACCATTACTGGACACATTAGACAGTGCAGAACAAGTTCAGCAGATGGAGGAACTCAACGCAATGGGGACCATTGCTTCCTAAGGGAGGAGGAATGATCCAGGTGGATATTGGTGGCCACCTGCCAAGTCCATCTGGACCCCCACCTTTTTCTTTCTCAGCATTTTCAGTTTCCTTAATTGTAGCACAACTTACTATTTTTAGCAGTTTTTCGGGTCCTGAACTTCCGGAGCCGTTTTGAGGCCCTAAACGACGTTTTTTGGGAATCCAAGGGCAACACGGGCCCCTGGAACATGGACCGGTGTTGCCGTTCCAACAATGATAGCTCTCGAATAGATCTTTCTAATGAGCTATTGTATGAGTCAAACGGAGATCGTATGCCAAAGTTACGACCCCGGGAAATTGATGTACCAATTTACCCAAAACGGGGCCCACAATTTGGCGTTTCATCTTCTAGGGTTGGTTTTGGAATGTGAAGGGTTTTCCATTGTTTCTCAACAATAAATAGGCCTTCGAGCCTCATTGTAACACAAGTTCGGAACAGTTCAGAGACATGTAGCCGCACATCTCTTCTCAGAGATAAGCTACCATCGTCCTAGCTGGTTTATTCCAATTCTGGTTGTAAGCATATATTTCGGTATTTTCCATTAATGAAATGAAGTGTTATTTCCACTGCATCTCTTTATTTATGGTTATTGCATCTCTGTATTTATGGTTATCTCTGTAATCTATTGCATTCCTATTTAAATCCGGATCAATTACAGGTTGCTGCAGGGGGATGAGAGGTACTATAGGATCTCAATGTGGCCGAGACTCTTCCAGAGGTCGAGCGAAACATGGAGGGGTTGACCCAGGGCATAGTCGAGATGAGGGTGAACCATATCCTTATAAGACTGTAGCGTCATACTATTTGTGTGCCTGGATGTATCAGGCGACTACTATGCAAGATGGATTATGTAGTTTTTTGCTATCACGAGCATCACGATTAGTCTACTATGAGGCTTATATATATAGCCATATGTTGAATACATGTATATTTTTTGATATGATGGGTTGTGTAGTCACACATGTCTTGAGCACAAATTTTTGTAAAACCAAATTTTGATATATATACAACTATTTACCTATCAATGTTTCTTATATGTTTTATTATCTTAGTCAATGCATGTCATGTGACTTGAATTTAACTTACATGTGTCACAAATGTTTATCTAAAACATGAATTGCTAATCCATATGTCAATGTGTTTAGATATCTTGAAATGTGTTGATATTGGGTATAAACAAAATATATTTCCAGAAGGTGAACCCTTAAGAACATACAAAGCATAGTTGGATTCCTAACTAAATATACAATATTCAACTGTAGTACTACAAGTTGTCAAGTTTGATAACTATACGATATATACCAAGGGAAATAACACCAGACAATAGTTCGTCACTGTGCTATACTCAATGATATTATTTGTACAGTGACGAATACAAATCCCTTGTAAACTCTCTACCTCGCCATTCAGAGCATATATATCCCATGCTGCGGAAAAACGATTATGAGTACTACGATGATTGCCATCGGCATAACTAACATATGGTTGAATGGATGCGGACATTTGTAAACCAAATTTAAACATAATTAACAGAAACCACAAGAAACTCCAAAGGGAATCACATTACAAAGATGCTCAACACACCTATATACAACAAGTACATAGTGAACTATGAAAACAACACTCAAGCATAGTATGTTTTATGGTACAACTCATTTCTAGGGTGCAACAATGAAAATCCATCAAAATCAACAAGCTCATAAGGCCCTTTAGCAAGAACACATTTAACAATGTATGGTCCTAGCCACATTGGCTTGAACTTCCCCAATCCTAACTTTTTAGACTCTTGATCATATAACAAGACAAGGTCACCTTATGAGAAGACACAAGGCTTGTCATTCTTATCATATTTCACCTTAATGCATTTTTCATGAGCTTCATTAGCCATTATGTCATCATGTTGAGTTTCATCTAAGTGCGTCACATGTAAGAGATTGTCTTCTTTTGTAGAAGTGGTAGGGAGGAGATCGATAGCAAGTCCCAGAGACAAAATTTCACATTCAATTGGGAGGATTTCTTCCAGACCATATATCAATTGAAATGGCATAAACCCGGTATCAGTATGAAAAAAAGTTTGATATGCCCATAAGGCTACATAAAGGATAAGATGCCAGTCCTATTTGTGGAACCCTATTATGCGCTAAAGCGTTGCTGTAAAATTTTTATTGATGGCCTCAAATTTCCAATTTGATTGAGGGTAATAGGGAGTTTAACTTTGATGGGAGAGACCCAACTTAGCAGTCAGTTCAGACAATATGTGGTTACAGAAATGTTTCCCATGTTTTGTAACTATAACCTTTGGTACAAGAAACCTCGCAATGACATGATTGAAAAATAAGAGAGAATTTGTTTCTTTGGTGTTATTGTATTTAGACATCGACATGACCCACTTAGTAAAATATTCTACCCCTACAATGATATAGCCATGTCCCTCACCTAGGTGGGGGTTATATGTCATGAAATCAATGCCACATTTCACAAATGGTCCAATGTTGATAACAGGGTGTAAAGGAGCAGGTGGAGCATGGGTTTTATGATTGTATATCTGGCAGGCATGACACTTTTTATCTGTGAGGATTCAATCATTAAAAAAATAGTATGCCAAAAGTAGCCGTTTTGTGTGGTGGCATAACCAGAAATATGACCACCACATGCCCCAGAATGGCATTCATCCAATACTTACTCAGCCTCCTCATAGGTGAGGCACCTTTAGAAAATTGTATCGATACCATGACGATAGAGGTTGTTGCCAATTATAATATATTTTTTATCTTTAACTCGGATACATCGCTGGTCACAGCGAGAGGTATCAAACCAAAAAGTATGGGTTTAGAGATATATGATAATGTCTCCATACCATAGGTCAAATGACATGATCAGGAATAAGGACTCATTTGGGAGAGAATCACAAGACGTTGTCTCAGTTTTAGTAGTGGGAAGGTTGGAAATTAGCTCAACAAAAACTAAGGATTTCTTCAATTTGGATTTGATGAACTCTAAATTGAAAACCTGAAGCATGAAAATCCATTTGGAGTACTTTCCGCCCAACAAATATTGTGACAAGATGTATGTCATGTGGTTGAAATTCAAAACAACCATTGTTTTGCAAAGTAGGATATAGTGGAAAAACCTTTGGACAACCTAGACAACCACCAAAGATAACTTCTCGATGTGAGTATATTTTATCTCACTATCATTGAAGCTATGACTCAAATAATAAATAGGGTTTTCAGTCCCTACATCATCCTCTTGGACCAATATCGTAGTAGTGGTAGTAATTGTATCAAAGAGGTACATGAAATAATCGCATTGGTAATATGGGGGACACAACAAGGATGCATGAGTTATAACATCTTTCAAGGCATCAAACACCTTTTGAGTGGTGTCTTCCCAATGGAAGGGGACCCCTTTCTTTAACAAGCGAGTAAAACCTTTGGACAATTTGGCGTAGTTGGAAACAAATCTCCATAGAAAGTTATCCTTCCCTTGGGTCATTGAAGCTGAAGGAGTGAAGGAGCAGGAATATATATGATCATATGGAATTTTAATGGGTCAATACAATTTCAATGTTTCAATACAATGAAACCAAGAAGTCGACTGGAGCTAACATAAAACACACACTTGTGTGGATTGAACCTAATTTTATAGAGTTGACAACATAAAAATATAACCCTAAGGTGCAACATATGATCAAGATGAAGTTTCAAGTAAGCAAGTAGGTCATCCAAATAGGGATGAAATGGATTTGATTCTTTATGAAACATAACCTTTCATCTCGTTTACCTATAATGAATTGCAAGATGTTGATTCACTAGATGCCGGTATTGAAATGCAGGTGTTGATGCAGTCATAGCTGCTTTACGATGTGTTTTATGTCATGAAAGGCATAATTCATTACCCTATGAAACATAGTCCCAACATTTTTCAATCCGAAAGGGAGTTTTCAATACGAAAATGTGACCAAAGGACAAATAAATGTAGTTTTATACTATTCTACTGGGGAATATTGATATGATTGTAGCCAGAAAAACCATCCATAAACGAAAATATTTCACAACCAGCACAATCATCAACAATTTGGTTAATGAACGAGGTAGGATAGTTATCCTTAGGAGAATCACAATTAATGTCTCGATAATTGACACACACACACATTATTCCTTGTTTCTTCATGACGGGAACAATGTTTGACACCCAATTAGTTAGAGGTATTGGGTAGATGAAACTAGCACATATAAGTTTTCCAAATTTAACTTTAATAGCGAAAACCTACTTGGTATGAACCAGATGGAGGCACTATCAAACTAGCTTAGCATCTGGATACGCCTTAATTTCATATACAATGATGCTTGGATCAATACCTAGAATTTCTTCAGAATACCAGGCGAAAATGTCTTGAAAGTCTTGAAAAATAGATTTATAGGTCTTGATCTCATCTGGAGAGAAAGACACACTGATATGTAAATTCTCAACAATGTCGGGTTTGATCAAAATATCAAGAGGAATAGTTTCTTCAATGTTCAAAAAATTCTTCTCATAATCGAAACCATGGATGGATACAAAATTTACAGACATCTCAACAATATTGGGTTGATATAGCTCACTAATATTAACTTCGAAGGAATATGGCAAGGAGGAATGATGATGATAATTATCCGATGATGCAGCATCCAACTTCATGATCTCCATGATGCTCTCATTGGTAGAGAATGTACCAGAGAAGGAATCAGATGACGTACTGTAATATAAGAAATGGTCAACCCAATTGATTAAAGAGGAAAGAGTAGAATGCACCACACCAGCTGAATAGATGGCTTCATAGTCGAGCTCAATGGGACTGAGCGACATACGGTCACCAATATTATCAATATTAGATTCATCTTCCACTACCCAACGATCAAATGGAGTAGTACAAGAAGATATCATATTGACATCTGAAATTGGATTAGAGTTACCAGGAGAAGGATGAGGAAGAGGAAAGGTTCCCATGAGGGAACAATCCTTAAGCAATCCTACTCTGAAATGATGATATGGATGTGGGGTTTCTCCCACAAGAGTGACACTTCCAGTAACTTGAGAATTCATGGCAAAGAAAGTGAGTTGATCAATGGTTACTATTACTCCCTTATGAGGGAAAGTAGTCATTTTGAAATATGTTGAAACAAAAATAGCCATAACATAAACCCAATGACCTAGTAGAAGGTTATAATCTAGCGGTTCATCCATAACTTCAACTTCTATTGTCGTTGTCTTGCCGCCTAATGGCCTTCCAACAAGAAAGAGACATGAAACAGGTTGAGGCATCTTCATCCACAATGGAACGATGGATATTATTAGTACGAATAAACACTTGAATCATGAAAGTTGATTGGGCTGGAAGTCAACACATATGATTCTCATGGTTAAAAACTACTAGGTGGGAATCCAAAGGATTGATACATCCAATTACATAAATCAAAGCCTTCTTCTAGGTGGGAGAATTTTACAACACCTCAAAAGTTGACATAGTTGAAGGAGCTTGAGCTAGATCTTGAACTATGTTATAATTCTGAGTAACTTTAGTGTGAGGGTTGAATGTATATTTATGGATAACGCCTTTGGGAGGCTTAATTTTTAATTTGGTAGGAAACACATTTGGAGCATGATACGATGGAGATGCAGTCGAACTAGCAGGTTTATCAATAGCCTGACCATTTGAGGGATTCACATTACCGTAGTCTTTATTTTGGGTGGCCATCATAACACCATTTTTTGGCTTAGTGGAGGAAATAATAAAAAATGAGTTAGAGGAAGAAAGACCGTGGGCAACCATATTGGTCTCCTGATTCAGAAACAAATATATCAACACAACGGGTGTAGAAGATGGTTTAAGGTAATGATTCAATTTCCCCTGATGTGGATAGTTGCGAGTGAAATTCTCCTCATTACAAATCAAACATGGATAACAAGGTTTCCACTTTTCTTTAGAAGATTGATTGTTTTGTTTATCCTGCAGAGGATTATCTTTCTTCCTTTTACCTTTACTTTTCTTCTTACTTCTTGGTTGTTGAAATTTTCCTTTGGAAGTTTGAATGACATTGATCTCAAAAGTAGAAGCCACAGGTGTGGAAGTAGGGCTTTAGGTATCCACATCAAGAGTTGAACCATATGGTTTATCATTGACTGTTGGCTAGAAGAGCCAATCACACCATTGACTACATGTGATTCTTTACTAGGAGGTTAAGGAACAATATTTGAAGGTTGAAAAGCATTTGGGATTTTATCATAAAGCATGCCAAATTGGGTATAAATAAGAACCAAATACTGAACACAATAAATTACTTGCTCTTTGGTCACAACTTCACCCTTGGAAATGTATTTTGTGATCGATGGTAATAGAGACTTAATGAAACATTTAGCTAACAATTGATCAAGAATTATTTTTTTAACCAAATGAAGATGACGTTACCACTCATGAATGTGATAAAAAATGTAAGTGGAATCAGTTTGTTTGAAATTGGTTAAAATTTCAATTCCAGTCTCATAGAAAATGGGTAACTGGAAATGTGCTAGGAATATGGTAGCCAAGTCACTGAAATTATTAAATGAAGATCATGGTAGTTCAATATACCATTTTTCTACCATAGCAATGAGTGTGCATTGGAAAAGATGCAAACAGACAAGTCATCATTGAGAGAGTTTGAATAACACCACAAAAGATAAGTCATGTCGTGTGTAGATGGGTCATCTCTGGGATTTCCATTGAATTTAGGGATATCACTGGGAAATTTAGTGGGAATAACTAACCACCAAGGAGAATGAGTAATGAGATCATTGGTGAGCTTGGTGAGATCTAGAAATTCAAGAGTTGCTAGGAATGGAAATTGAATGTTGAGGTCCAGTGGAGCATACCTTGGGTAAGCTAGGATGTCCTGAGCAATAGGTATCTGTGTTCTGGGATAGGGAGGATTCTGATAACTAGGATACATGTAACCTTGCTTCCCAGATCTAGGAAAACCTTGTGAAGGTTAAAACGGTTGGGTTTGGATTTGTTGACCGTAAGGTATTTGTGGTATATCTTGATACGGTTGATATGGTTTCCTTGTGGGATAGTGCATCATCCCAACATAAGGTTGGTTAGGTTGTGTCGACGCCATACCATATGCATTTTGATCCACTTGAATTTGAGGAATGGTCTAACCAAGCAGTTGTGATTGTAATTTACCTTGAAAATGTTGGTTATACATGGCTTGAGAGGTGCTAGATACTGGTGGAATAGGTTGATTTAAATATGCAACCTGCAAAGGTGGGCTTAGATTAACTTGAGCTTGAATAGGTTGAGATATAGGTTTATGAACAAGAATTTGAGATGTAGGTATAATGGGTTGAGAGATTAAATATGAAGCCACAACTGAACTAGGTTGTACATGCACAGTAGGTTGCCAAACATTGACATCCATTCATAAAGGTGGAGGAATAAAATGAGGTTGAGCACTAACTTGAGGAGATGTAAATATTCCTGGAACGGGTTGCTCCCCTGTCGAAAGAGGAGGTTTATATGGAGGAAAATCCCCCCAAGAGGAGGGTTCCCAATAGGAGGTGGATTGGGTTGTTGTAGGTGTCCATACACACTAACATAAGGACCAACCTGCGACTGAAACATAGGAGTACATGAAGGAGGAAGAGCAGACTTTGTAGTACTCATAAAAGAAGTGCCAAATAGAATTACAGATGTCGATGACATGGGAGAGGTCCATGGAATTGATGTTGCACCAGAAAATAAACCAAACAATTATTAGTGACTAAGTAGGGAAGACGAGGCACCATACAAATGTGTCTCTCGCAATGTTACAAACATGAATGAAGTTGCAACATGGGTTGTCTCGGTCATAGTAGTAGATACAAGCTAAGAAATAATAGAAGATTCATTCATGGTTAACTATCCCAAAGGGGGTTTCTAAGGGAAAATCAAGGGTGAGTTGAAAGGAAATGAACCATACAAAGGATCTTGTGATGGAGCATGAGGAGAAGGAAAAGGACAGGCTTGATAAAAATAATTTCCGACTTGGATAAGAGAGGAGGGTTGAGGCTCTTCCTGAGGAATTTATTCCATACTCACAAGACTAGGCGGAAGCGATTCACCATCAGGTCCAACACATATAGGTGGTGGTTGGGTCTGAGACAGAGGAAGATAAGAGGAATTTCCTGAAGTAATAGGTGTAGATAACTGAGGTACCTCAAGTTGTATAACTGCAGGTTGTGTTGTCTCTAACTCAGTATAGTTAGGTTCAATAACCTTAGGTAATGAGATTTTAGGTGCTTCTGTTTCGACCGTGTTGGACTAACTAGCCAATGGAGAAGTAATATTTTGTTCAATTCTAAGAAGAAAGGATGATTATGGTGGCTCTATTTCAGGTGGAGGATCAGAAGTAGTCGCTCCTAAAGTAATAGATTCAATAATTTGCATATTTTTGTGTTTCTAACGATGGCCAGGAGTTGCCTTCATTGGAAGAGGAGGTTTTTTTTGCATTCTACCCAAACAACATAGTGTAGGGTGTTTTTCTTCCATGTTGGTTTAATAAATTTTAAAAGTTAACAAAAAAAATAAATCAAATAGGGTAATCTAGGCATAAAGGTTTACCAAGCAACTGTGAACTACAATATACCACATCGGCGAACCAACGATTTATGTATGGGCAAGCAATCTCCCCAAATGTTGTGTTCAATGTATCAAAGTATACAAGGCAGTCGACTTGGTTACCTAAGGTGAGGATAACAACCTATGGTGGACTTCGAAAATATACTCGACGAGACGTGGAAGTGTTGTCCATGTTAGTCTTGTCTAAGGTGTAATCATATGATGAGAGCATTAACATATACTTTTCATGTGTGGGTCACCATCCAATATACCTGGAGGTACATGGATAACGGTACGATAAAATTACATACATGGAATGAGATATCATCCTGAAATGCAACATTGTCAAAAAACAATAGATCCTATTTTCATAGACACTGCAACATGTCTCTAGCCTAGACATCTATATGTTTACGTTAATGTTTCAAATGCTCCTTAAGATTGATTCAATGAATTTTAAAGTTTATCTTGAATTATGTTTAAATTTTCAAGGCTCACCACAGATTTCACCTGAATATCCCAAAGTTGAAATCTAGCATGAAAAACTGAAATCTTCTTTTGAATGAAAATCTATGTATGGGAGGGAAGAGAACATAGAGTGATTCAATGTACAAGATGCAACCGACAAAATTGTTAAATAAATTCCCCTAATGTAGCTGTTCCAAATTCCAATTTCACACACAAAATCCTAAATGCATTGCAAGATGCATGAGATTTTTCTTTTCGATCCTCTTAATTTTCAAATGAGTTGAAAACTAAGATACTTGCTAAATCACTCATAAAGAAACTATTCAGAACTATGAATGAAACACCAATTATTTAAAGCAATAAATGATCAAGAAATCAATTTGCTAATGGCTTGATTGACAAGAACAAAGAAAAATCCAAAGAAATTCTTATCAAAGGCTATAAAAACCAAAAGAAAACAATATGAAGGCTTTTCAGAGGCCAAGACACACTTAGGGACACAAGGAGAACCAGTTGGAATAAAGCAAATAAGAGAGAAAATCACAAAATGGGATTTTCTTGCATCAAAAATTGGGTCAACGAAGGTGCTGAAGGGGCACCGGTGCTCTGCAACATAGGTGCATAATAGGATAGGGTGCACTGCAATGCTCTTTCTCTAGACCAGAGGGATCGCTGATCAAAATCTGTGCAAATTCTGACACAAAAAATGAAATCAAGCTCAATGAAAGGTCTTGCTAGGGTCAATCCAAGTTGAGTGAGGTAACGAAGACATGTTCAAGAGGTGAAACAAGGGCTAAGGTCAAGGAAACAACTAAGGGTAATAAACAATCCCCAGTATGGTCACCAATTTATTATACAAAATTTCCAATTACAGACAAAAGTATCTTCCTTAGACCTAGTGGACTAGTCTAAAACAACAAAAAGCAATAAATATAAAGTTTCCCTTAGAAAAATTGAAGAATGGGAAAGCGGCTTACTTAGAATCCGTCACAAGCTTTACTTTCCTCCTAAATTATAGGCTCCAATTGTAGCTCTGATTGTTATAATTAGAACTTGCACAAACATTCATGACAAGCCAAAGATCCACATCATCTATGCAACATAATTCAATTACTCTATTCAATGGATCAATGAAGCTTTGAAATACATGAATGTAAATATAACATAACACATATAGGAAAATGGTATACTCTTTGTATTAATAGAAATAGGAGAGAGTTTACAACCAAAAATAGTAGTTGATTGTGTAGAGATCTCCCCAAGTTGACTTGTCCTTCCTTGTCACAAAACACACCTGAATGTCACCCTAATGCATGAAGTAATGACTCTCTCAGATTCAAGGTAGCAACATGAGGGTATGATCAATCTCCAAAAGCCAAACCTGAGGTTGTAGATGGTAGTAAATTTATAGGAGAGGAATGGTAGTTTAGGAATTCTTATCCATTTACCAATCTAGGATTGAGATCCACTTTAGATGGGAGGATGAGCTCAAGGGATAAGAGGTGAAATATCCAACGTAGGATCAAATAGGAATCGAGCTTCTTATCCAAGGTAAAATATGGTCAAAACAACCCTTGGAAGCTTCCAAAAGAGGAAGCTTTAGGATCCTTTTTAATTTTCACAAATTTCTACAATCAACACACATCCAGTAAGGAGAAAGGTGTTGTTGATTAGCATTGGTGGAGAAAGGAGAAACCTACTGTTGAACACAAGTCTCTAAAGCGGTTGGGTGTGATGGGCCTTAAAAGCTTTGATTTTTGGCAGTTAGACCCATAAAATCAGTTATTTGGAAAGGTCATGCTTAGGGATTTGTGTAGGGATGATGACAACATGTTCACGGATAATGATTGATCTGGTTTGCAGGCCTATTGACCATATGTGACAAAATGTCCTATAATAGCCTCGATGCTTTTCTATTCAATGCACTGGGTCATTATGCATAACAATGAATCGTTACTTATTAGTTGTATAAAAGCACCAATCTGCTACTAATATAAAAGAACCAGTTTTGTTAATTTAAATAACAGCATTGGGGTTGGAAGCAATATTTTGGAGCACCGAGGCATTAGTTTTATGAAATCATAGGTGCTTTAATAATAACAATGCATTGGGATGTACAATCTATGATTCCATGCACCAGAGCATTAAAAAAAACAACAATACTGCTTATTTGAAAAATCATTGGTGTTGTACTTTTCACAAAAGGCATCGTGGGAAAAAAAAATCTTGCAGAACAAGTGCTTTTACGTAATCTAACACATCAATGTGTTGTCGGTAATGATGCATCGATGCATTAAAGGTGAATCACATCGGTGCATGAAATGTATATCTTCTTGGTGCAAACAAGATTTTTTTATGTGTGAACACACCGAGATACCATTTTTTATTATTATAAATATCGCTGTTGAAAAACTCATATTTAGAACAGTGCGCATTAATAGACGATGTTTATGAATTTAGGCTTCTGTGATCCATATTACATTAAGAAGAGTCTTTTCGGTAGAAATCACATCAAAGAAAATTTTCTCGACTCGTTTTGAACCAGCTAGTGTGGTTCATCATCACGATCAGATGGAGATATAGATCATGGCACATGCTTAAATAGAGGGCGATTTAGAGACCAAAAGATCATATAACAACTAGTTTATGAAAATTAATATCTTAATAATGATTATTAAGATAAAATAATATTCCTGTAACGGCTAATATAACGACTAGTTTAAGAATAATAATATTATAATTAAATAATAATAATATAATAATAATAATAATAATAATAATTAAGAACCCCGGATGCGGGTGATGGCACGTCTCGAAGGGCCGAGCCACATGTCCACCATGTGCTGCCCCGTGCTAACATTAATGCTTGATGGACTTAGCCGTCAAAGGCTTAATCCTGCGAGGTTTGAGCTCTGGGCATTCAATGCCGAGCAGAGTGAAGAGATGGCAGTAGTTATGGTGCGCTCCAAACGAGGGAATGTGGAGGATTATCAAGGCATGGAGGTGCAGATATCAGTTCATCGTTATGGTGGAGTTGGGGAACTGCAATCGCAGAGACATTCGACGTAGAGGCAGACTCAGAGGAGGGCAGTTATCCCACCACCTCAATCTGCCATCTGGGCTTTTCGACGCTCTAATTCAGGCTCCTGTTTTGGGGGAACGCAGAAAATTGAGAGCAATTCAGAGGTTCTGGTGGCAAATTCAGAGGTTTTGGTGGCGAATTCAGAGGTTCTGGTGGCAAACTCAGAGGTTCTGGGGGCAAATTCATAGGTTCTGGTGGCGAATTCAGAGGATTTTGTGGAGAATTCAAAGGTTGTGGTGGCGTTTGGGAGGTTCTGGTGGCGAATTCTGCCTTGTGGTTGGCCTCACAAGTCACCCAAGGCTATCAAAGCAGAAGGATGATTGCCCATGGCAAGGCTACGAGAGAGGCAACCTTGCAGGAGGGGTTCTGGGCGAGGCTCATCCTCTCGCCCTCCAGCAGCGAGGGAGCACCACCATTGCTGCTGCTGCTATTGCTATAGAAGGGCAGGGGTTAAGCCACTCCGAGCTGGGCAATACATGGAGGTTGGCAGCTCGAGCGAAGGGGAGCCAGTCCTCCTAGCATTTGGCTTGGTGGTGTTCACCCTGGGCAATTCCAAGGACAATCCAGGTATTAATGCTCATGTTTCAGTGCTTTTTACTCAAGCTCCTGAAGGTAATGAAGGTGAGTCGCCTCCAGGAATGGTGGAACCTCCCCCAGAGGGCTCTGGAAAGGAGAGCCCTGTTCTGCAACCACCAATTGGGGTGGGCACCTCAGGGAAGGAGATTATGCCTGCTCCCTCTCACCCCCAGGTGAAGGAACCTCAAGGCTCTGCACAGGATAAATGGGCCGCCATGTGGGAAGGAATCCCTGAGGGTCAGGGATGGTGCACCATTGAGTAGGAGAAAAATCCTGGCGATGAATGACCCTCCGACGTGCACGCCAGACCCTGCCTTTTCCTCTCAGCTCGGGTCCAGGATTATGTTTGCTGCGGGTAAATGGGTACGGGTTTGCATTGTGTTTGTTCACTTACAGTTTCTCATTCTGTCCAGTTTGTTTTGGTCGAGTTTTCTCTCAGTCTGTCTTGTCTGTGTCGGTATACAGTTTGGTTTTGAAGGACGCCCCTGCGTGGGCAGTCATGCTCAAGTTTGATTCAATGTGTCATGGTCTGTTGACAGGCAAATTGAATTGGTTTCTAGCCTCAGTTAGTTTTTTGGGGAATTATGGAAGTCCTGTTGATGCTACCCCTGCGTGGGAGCCTTTTGAGTCAAAGCTAAGTTACCCAAGGCGCCACTGGCGACCATGGAAGTTCTGTTTCACTGCTTGTAAACATTTTACTGTAAATACAATATAATAGACTAGCTAGTTTTACCGAGAAAAAAAAAATAATAATTAAGAAAGATAAAAAAACATAAACATTAATAAGAAACAAACAATCCAATTCAACCAAATATAGGGAACACAGTAAATAAATAAATAAATATGAGTCAAGCCCTGATTAATGAGTCAAGATCCTATAACATAAACAATAATTAAAGGAGACTAAAATTAAAATAAAGCAATCAAAAGGGAGGGTGATATATATATAAAGAAAGAAAGATCGAAAAACGTAAACATGAATGAGAAACAAACAATCCAGGTCAACCAAAGATAGGGAATAGAGTAATATATATATATATATCAAGCCCTGATTAATGAGTCAAGATCCTATAACAATAATAATAATTAAATGAGACTAAAATTATTAAAACAAAGCAATCAAAAGGGAGGGCAATTTAATTAATTAATTAATTTTTTTAATTTAATTTAATTTTTAAAGGTGAGAAAATGAATCAAAAGAATATTAACATTAAATGAAAATACCTATATAGAAACAAAAAATTCCTAAATAGAAACATCAAACCCTAAAAAACAAAATAATCTACAAATAGAAACAAACTAGGAGGACAGGACGGGGACCCAATTTCTATTAATATTCCAACCATCATCTCTATTTAAATTATTGGGCCTTTTTTCGATTTCCAAGGCCTCTCTGAATTTATGATGATGGAAATGACCTACCTTGGCAATGAAATGGGCCTCCTCAATGCAGATGTGACACCTAGATGTTTCTTCATGTTCTACCAAAGTAGAGGAACGAGTCTTGCCATGCTTGATGTTAGCTACATGCTCGCAAATCCTTTGATTAATAGAGTAACGTCTCACCAATGTAGGGGTCCCACAAGAGCAAGGGATAACATAAACACATTTCATATTTTGAGGGTCCACAGGGTCTTTAACAGATATTAGGGAGCTATAGATGGTATATAGAGGCCTAAAGGTTGAAGGAATATTATGCTTCTTTAGGATCCTCATAATCTTGTATGTAGTTCCTTGGATAAAAGGGAGATGAACCCCAGAAAAATGATCCTTGGTTTCTTTCTTAGCCTTAGGACCTTTTTCAACTTTGAAGAAAGCCTTAGTACATTAGTGTCTACTATACGCATTATTAAAGAAAACACTCAAGAGGTGTTCTTTCTCGTCATTGAGATGGTTATCATTAGAAACCCTTAAACATATACTCGCTAAAGTATTGAGAACACCAATATTTTGAGCTAGGAAATGATCAAAATTAGCATGAATATATTTCTCTATGTTAGTTTTCTTCCAAAAGACTCGATGAGAAAAATATCCATCTTCATTCTTTGAGAGGTGGATGCCACGGAAGGGTAGACTATTATTACTTTAAAATTCCATGGTGAACTTTATGGAATTAGACTCATTAGTAAGATAAAGGAAAAAAAGTTCCAACTCTTCCTTGCCATGGGACCAAATGACACAAGTGTCATCCACAAACCTCTTCCACATCCTAGGTGGAAGACGAGAAGAGGCCAAGGCCTTTGATTCAAAACCCTCCATGAATAGATTAGCCACCATAGGGGAGAGGGCAAAGCCCGTGGTGACACCACAAGTTTGTTCATAGAATTCCCCATCGAAGGAAAAGAAAGTAGAGGTAATACATATATCAATTAACTTAGCAGTATCAGGATCCATAATACGCTTGATGGCCAAGGATAATTTTTCTTGGGTTCATCTCCCTTTTACCTAAAGAACTATGGACAAGGTTGTGGGGATCCTAAAGAAGCATAAGGTTCCTTCAGCCTTTCGGCCTCTAAATACCATCTGAAGCTCCCTAAGATCTGTTAAAGACCCTGTGGACCCCAAAAATATCAAAGTTGTTTATGTTATTCCTTGCTCTTGTGGGACTCCCTACATTGGTGAGACATTTCGCTCGATTAATCAAAGGATTTGCGATCATGCAACTGACATCAAGCATGGCAAGACCCACTCTTCTACTTTGGCAGAACATGCTGAAAAATCTAGGCATCACATTTGCATTGACGAAACCCATGTCATTTCCAAGGTTAGTTATTTCCATCATTGAAAATTTAGGGAGGCTTTGGAAATCGAAAAAAGGCCCAGTAAATTAAATAGAGACAATGGTTGGAATATTAGAAGAAGTTGAGTCCCTGTCTTGTCCTCCTAGTTTGTTTCTGTTTGCAGATTATTTTGTTTTTTAGGGTTCGATGTTTCTATTTATGAATTTTTTTTTTTATATACGTATTTGCATTTAACGTTAATATTCTTTTGATCTGTTTCCTTACCTTAAAAAAAATAAAAGTAAAAAATAAAAATATAAAATAAAATGAAAAATTTCCCCTCCCAATTTTGATTTCTTTGTTTAAATTTTAGTTCTTCATTTAATTATTATAGTTGTTATAGATCTTGACTCATTAATCAGTTCTTGATTCCCTAATATATATATATCATAATAATATATATATATATATATATATATATATATATATATATATATAATATATATATATATAGATATTATATATATAATATATATAATATAACATATATATATATTTATATATAATATATATACTATATAATATACTATATATATACAGGACACACATTATTCTAAACTAGCTGTTATGGGAATATTATTTGATCTTAATAATATTATTAAAATTTTGTTTCCATAAAACTAGCTATGTTGTTGCTGCTGGCTAATAATCAAGTAATATGCAATAAAATACCCTCCCTTTTGATTGCTTTGTTTTAACTTTAGTCTCCTTTACTTACTATTTTTCTTATAGGATCTTGGCTCATTAATCAGGTGTTGAGTCCTATTTTTATTTTTTTACTCTGTTCCCTGTATTTGGTTGTGTTGAATTATGGAAACAAGAATATTGCAATTTAATTTGTCCTTGAATTAAATTGTGAATTAAAATCGAATTTAGTCTTAACAGCTACTTGGAAATAATTAATTAATTAAATTTGAATTAATTAGTTGGAGAAATTCAAGTTAGAAGTCTTTCTGAAGTCATGCAAGAGTTATCCCTTAAATTAAGGAGATAAGATTGAGTTATATTTGAGTTGTAATTAGTAACTTAGTTACTGAGTTAAGTCTAGTTAAATTAGTTCCAAATTGTTTCAGGAACTAATAGAGAGTTAACAATCATTTGATGCATGCATACACTCAACAAGTGCTACTCCAGTTAATTGAAGATTCCCCCATCAAAAACTCATGCATGTCTATTATGAGAAAGAACCAGTTGAGATTGAAGTCAAGGATAGTGTACTTTCAATTACATGTGTTTTCTTATAAAGAAAACTCACGTATGCAGTCAGGGAATCATCCTTGAAGATTGCACAATTTTGGAGGCTTGGCCATCCACTTGGTAGGAGATCATCCACTTGGTAAGAGAATATCATCCACTAGGAACATCACAAGGAAATAGGAGCTTGGAGGGTAGAGAGGAAGGCTGGAGAGAAGCTAAGATTTCCCGTGAGCATCTGTGAGGATTGTACTGAGAGCCGACTAGCTGTGAGAGCTAAGGCTTTGTATAATTCCTATGTATTTCCACCTTTTATGATAATACCGATAGTGGGGTTTTAAGCTGAGGCTCTTCCCCAAAGTATTTTCATGTGTATTGTGCATTTATTCTTCTTCTTCTGGTTATATTGCTCAGATCGATCTTTAAGCTTCCGCAAATTCATAGTAGAAGTAGGTTATAGTATTTTGCTTTCATCTATATTTCATTATCGGGTTAACCTACATCAGATTTTCTACATGGTATGAGAACTGTATTTGTAGAAATTTTCTACATGGTATCGGAGTTGTGAACAATATACTGAGAAGAGAATTCGAAGTTTGAAGTTCGGGGTTGCAGGTGCAAATCGAATTCATATCACACTTCAAGGTTGGCCAATGGCGTTCTATGGCTTGAGACTCAGGTATGCCTTGTAATGTAGCTCAAATTACATAGCATGGAAAGATAGAATGGAGGCTGTATTAGAAGACAATGGCTTGAAGGAATTCATTAATCAAGAAATCCCAAAGGCAGCTTCAACTAATGCACAAGAGTTGGCTGAGTGGAAGAAGTGTGTGGTGAAGGTGAGACTAATCATCCTTGAGGGAGTTTGATACTATATTGTCTCGAGTATCCATGGGAAGGATACTCCATTTTCAATGTGGAGGACATTGAAAGACCTCTACTAGAACAGTAGCGATTAGAGGAAATTGACACTCAAAGATAATCTTCGAAGAATCAAGATGGAGAAGGGCTATACTATTTCCATATATATGAACAATCTCACCACCTGTAGAGATCAGCTTGGCAGTGTGGGAATAACTAATGCCGATGATGGTATGGTGAGCCTCACTCTCCTTGGCCTTCCAAAGAGTTGGAATAGCTACTAGGAATTTAAGAATGGAAGGGAGAAACTGCCGGATTGGGAACGATTGTGGTCAGATCTTATGTAGGAGGAGCACATGAGATGGTTCTTCATCAAAGAATGATGATGAAGAAAATCTGGCCTTAGCAAGTAAGGCAAGGAAAGGGAAGGGGAAGGCTTCCCATTTCAAATCGAATTCTTCTCATGGAGGGAAGAAGGGTGACATGTCTAAAGTAAGATGCCTTAATTGTCACAATATGGGACATTATGTGACTGATTTTCCATCAAAGAAGTTCAAGAAGGGATCCTCGGAAGGATCATAAGGTTAGGCATTAGCCTCTCAGTTCGAAATGGAATTTACCCTCATCACATGCATGGTGTCATCGATGATGGGTTGTGTCTAGTATCTTGATAGTGGAGCCTCATTCCACATGACCAACGATAAAAATTTATTCAGTGCCTTGGAGGAGAAAGAACTCAAGATGTGCATAGAGATGGGTGATGATGGAAGGTATAGTGTTTGAGGAGTATGCACGGTTGCTTTTCAGAGGGAGCATGGAGCTCCTCTCACCTTGACAAATGTGATGTATGTGCCTAGACTGAAGAATAACTTGGTATTGGTAGCAATGTTGGAGGACAAAGGCTATGATGTTGTCTTTAGTAAAGGAAAGGCGTTCCGAAGACACATAGACACATTTTAGACCAAGAGGATAGGGATTCTGTTATGAAACCAGCTCACAAAAAGATAGAAAAGAGAGATCCACGCCTTAGAATTCAGCCTCTTCGAGGGGGAAACCTCCTTTACATTACATAAATGAACAATTCTTGATGAATACAAATGAAAAGACCTCCTTTCTATAATATAGGAGTCTAGGCTCATAACATCAATCAGAGCCGACATACACAATAATAATGTAAGGGCGACAAGATAAGTAACAATAAGAGTGGGCTTCTATCGGGGCACAATAGTAACAATATGGGCACTCATTGGGTACAGGTCAATATACATAAGGGGGGTTGTGAACTATAACAATAAGGGGTTACACTAGTAGTATAAGGGGCCCTATAACAGATTCGAAAGTGAATGATATCTATAAACTAGAGGGTAGATGATTGTGGCATCATTGAGTGATGGACAAGCAGATTGGTGCAAAGCCAGACAGTTGGCAAGTGTGGCACATGGTGGGTTGGGCCCCCATTTGCATCAATGGGGCTTTGAAGATAATGCAACAGATATCTACAGGACTTCCCAAAGGTAAACTTGAGGAAGTTGACACATGCAAAGGTTGTACCTTGGGAAAGTACACCAAGTCTTCCTTTCATGATTGAGATAGTCGAGCAGAGGCTATATTAGAGCGAGTTCATACTGATTTGTGTGGACCATTCTCGACGGCACCCATAGTGAAGAAAATGTATTATGTGATTTTCATTGATGACTATTCTCATAAATGCTAGATTTATTTCATGCAGAAGAAGGACCAAAATTTCACAAAGTTTTGTGAGTTCAAATCTTTGGTTGAGAAAGAGTCATGGAAGAATATCAAGGCCTTGAGAAGCAACATCAGTGGAGAATATGTCTCTCAAGAGTTTAAGGACTTTTGTGCAGCAGAAGGAATTAAACGAGAGTTGACGGCACCTCATAACCCACAACAGAATGGGGTGGCCGAGAGGAAGAACATAACTATTGTAGGGGTAGCACGAGAAATGCTGCATGACCAAAGCCTACCAATTCACTTGTGGTTTGACGCATGCAACACAACGGTTTATTTACAAAATAGAAGCTTGCATCGCATAATTGGGATGAAGACACTTGAGGAAGCTTTCTCTTGTAAGAGACCAGATGTGGGTCACTTCAGGATCTTTGGCTCATCAGTATATTTCCATGTGACAAAGGATGCATGGAAGAAGCTTGAGCTGATAGAAGAGTTGGGGATATTTGTGGGGTACACTGATACACCTTACAACTATTGGGTGTGCTTGCCTACCAGTCAGAGGACAATGGTTCGTAGAGATCTCAAGTTTGATGAGTAGAAGGCCATGTGAGTTTCCCTTGAGCGGGAGATCCAACTACAGGATGTGGAGGAA
>APFE030685094.1:39767-65315 GCA_000404065.3 Pinus taeda | reverse complement strand
TTTTTAATTATTTTTTGTATAAAGGCATAAATAAGTGGCATTAGGAGATGCCTGGGGCGTATGACCAGTCAAAATTCATCCTCAGAGGCCCAGCATTCTTCTAGAGCCTACTTTGGGGGTCAAAAAATGACTCAGAGTCCCTCAAAAGGCGATTTTTCCAGTGACAGTGGCAAAAATGAAGAAAAAATTCAAAAAAATGAATAATTGGAAAAATTTAAAAAATTTTCCAAAGTCAAAATAAGTCAAATTTTGACATGGAAGTCAAGCAGAATCAAGGGTGATGTGGCATGCGATGTGGGGCCACCTCAAGTCAAAGTTTCAACAGCAAGTCAAGTCAAAGCAAGTCAAAGTCAAGTCAAAGGCACCATGTTGAGTTCATAAGGCAATGGAATTTTTTGTTATAACTTTGATTTAATTCAAAGGCTGAGAAGTTATAAGGTTGAAAGTTTGAAATTAATGAGTGGGTATGGACCCCACCTCAGCCATCCATGTGATTTACGTATTACTCAGCAGTCCGTACGGCAGTCAGGCAGCATGTAACGTGGGTCAACAACAATGTAACGTGGGTCAACAGAAAATAACGCAGCTCACACAGCAATTAAAACAGTATTACACGCTGGCAAAGCAATCTACGTGCCCAGTCAAAGGTTCAGTCCCAGCAGTATTTAACGTGGGCAGTTCACGCAGCTCAGCCCACTCAGCAGTTACGTTGACATGGCATATTCCCGCAGGTCATACACAGCCAACTCAGCATTCAACGCAGTGGTCAACATGTTTACGTGGGCAGTCAGCATGTTTACGTAGGCAAGTTTAACACATGTTCAAACAGCAAGTTTAACGGCAGTCAAAGAGCAGTTAACGTGGTTCAACCAGCAGTTTACAAAGCCAGCCGTACGCATATGTTACAGCAGTTTACACGCAGTTTGGAAACACATAGCAGCCACTTGGAAATTCGATGAAGCATTGGGATTGTCACTTGTTACACTTGTCATTGTCTTTTGGCATTGGGATCATCTCCCATTTTTCTTATTTATATGAGCCTTGGGCTCTTATTGTACAGAGGATAGAACGAGCTATTGGGCTGGCGGAGACTCTGCCGGATTTTGTACTTACCTTTCATATAAATAAATAAAAGTCTTTGGGGTTACTGGCTTCTTTTGTGGCGCATGCTTTGGTGGATGAGGTATACCTGTGTCGTTTGATATTCATTTGATTTCATGTTTGCTATCTAGTTGTTTTTCTTTGTGCATTTGCCTGATGGCATTATTTGTCTAGGTAGGAGAGATTTGCTATCTCAAATCTCCTTTGGGCTTGGTATATTTTGTACTCTTGTTGTAGCTTGTCCATTCTCGGTTGAATGACAAGCTCAACTTGGTCTCTATATGCCAAGTCTCTTTTGCACTAACAATTGGTTTGCAAGTATTTTTGTGTTTTCAAGGGACAGGTTGCCAGCTCTATTGGAGTGTGAGGACTTCTTCGGTGGGAATAGTCACCTCCAAGGATATCAAAGGTCCCACAAGTTGTTCAAGCCAGCAATCTCATAAGACATCAAAAAGATTTATTTAAGAGGGGGTTTCTTGAGCCCTTTGCTTGTTTTCTATCTTGAAAAATTATCGCATATTTTCTTCTTTCATTTGAAAGCATTTGTCTTCATCATGAAAAATATAAAATTTAAAATTTTCCTTTAGGGTTTTAGATTAAATTTTAAATTTTGTTTTAAGTTTAATTTTTGTCTGAAAGGGCATAAAAATTTTTGTGGGAAAATTATTTTTTTTGCCAGATTCAGTTGTTTTCATGTTATATCTTTCACGCTGAGATCTGAAGTTTCAAGTCGAGATACGAATATGATATATAGTTAATGGTTTATAACTCGTGGTGGTTTGAAGCATTCATCTTTTTTAAATCTTCAGTTGCTGGATATCATTTGGGTCATTCAAAGAGCACTGTGATCTAGCTGATGACAAATGATTGTTGTTCACGTTTCATGTTTCTATAATCATCTGACAAGTAATCGATTTAATAACAATCTCTTAAGGCACTGGTCTACTAAAATCAAATTCATCTAGTGCTTATCTTATCGTGTCTCGTGTCTCCCAACCAACTGTTTGCCAGTTGGTCCCCATTATCTCATAGGGTCTACCCCCCTTAGCCGCGGGAGACAGGCTTAAACGGAGGGATTGGGGATCAGAGTGACAGCCCCCGGTCTAAGCGTTGTCGTGCCAATCTGCACGACAACATTTTATGGCGCCGTTGCCGGGGATAGAGTTTTTCTGTCCTTGGCGTTTCAACGACATTCATCTCCTCATCTCTCATTATTCTTTCATCTTTCTCATCCCTCATTTGAGCTAGCAGCTTCAAAATTTTTGGCATCTCTTGATCTTTTCATCGCCTTACCTTTCGTCATATCAGTAGCTTCGTTTCAGCTAGTTTCTTGTTTGGGTGGTCCATTTTCTTATTTTTCCCAGACAAGAAGCCTCCCTCATATCTGCCTGTTGGTTTCTTTTTGGATCATAGAATTAGATTCATTGTTCAAGTGGCGACTCCACCTCTTTCATTTGTTAATTTTCTTGAGCAGAAATCTCGTTCTATCATCCATTTGGTCCCTTATTCTTCATCATGGACTATTTGTTTAAACCATGTCATTTTGATGACCTCCATGACATTCCGGAAGTGGCCATCTCTAAATTACCTTTGTTCTCAAGTGGTGATTCAGTCGCTGTAAAAAGGCATCTATGCTTTTTCACTCGCATAATGATCATATATTGTAGACCCCCTCAGTATAATCATGAAGATGTCAAAATGCGTCTTTTTGTCTTTTCCTTAGAGGGTGATGCTTTGAATTGGTTTAATAATTGTTTTGAAGTTCCTTCATTCTTTTACAGATATTGTCATGCTTTAAAGACAATATGGGTTTCCAGATTATCCGCCTTTGCCCTAAACTGTGCAGCAGAATGAAAAAGTCCAGCTGTCAGCGAAAGATTCCAAGACAATTCTTTCTATCAAATGTGCCATCCACTGTTTACCATTACAGATCAATTCATGATAATGGAAAGCAGGGACACGATGACATGAAAAGGAGATCAAAAGCAATTATACAAGAACTAATGTTGCTGGTAAAAAATATGAGATCAATCAAACTAATTACGCCAATGATGTGAGAACTTTATGCACCCACCTGGAAAAACGTAATAGAGAGATGGAGATCATGCAAAATCAACATGCTAAGGAAATTGAGGCCATGAAGATTAATCACGACACAGAAATTAGTTTATGAGAAGCAAGTTGTCAGGCTTAGAGGAAAATATGATGACCATGAAAGCTAATCATACTAGGGAAATCAGTGCTATGAAAGATGAACACTCTAGCCAGATAAATCAGGAGCCTTTTCATTTGTTGCAACAAGCTCCATCTTATTATGAGGAGGTCATTAGTTCGATTGAAAGGTGGTTAACTGAAGGTGATCCAGATAAACTTAAGAACAATAAAGATCAGATGCAAGATGAAGAAAAACATGTCACGCATATCTTACATACTTCATCTAAAAGCTTTGAAACAGAAAGTTCCATATCATCTGTAATCCAGCCTGCCACAAAGAAAAAGCGCAAGAGAAAGAAAATGAGAAGAAGATTTGATACATCAGACGGCCGCGAGCAGCTTGATTTTCGGATAGGAAAAAGTCCTACCATATGCAGAATTGGACATGGTACATCCGACAAGCAGCCGACAGATTTGCCTGAAAGCAGGCAAATGCTCAGTATGCACTATATTGAACACATCTGATGTCGTAGGGCATCCTTTGTATCGTATTTCTAACCCTATCTCGTGTCATTTTTGTTTAATTAGTTTTATTTCATGAATAAATTGTCATTTATGTTCGTAGAATAAATTTCCATTTTTCGTTTCTATATTCTATTTCATTTGATGATATTTTGAATGGATACTACTGATATATGTCTTTTGTCGGTGGATGCAGATTCCAGGTTCTTGCACACTATCACTTCATATCTAGTATGCATCCCCATATGGAGCCAAATGTTGACTACTGGAGTAGCACCTGATGATTATGTGAAGACTCCATGCCTAAGGATGATCCAGAGGACACTTGTACCATCAGATGTCATCAGTCAACAGAGTTTTTTAACTCTCCTATCTTCTCATCATCTTTCTTCTTTGTACCCAGATTCCACACCCTGTGGAGAATTGTAATAAGTGATGCTAGTATCATGTTTCTTGAATTTGTAACAGGCCTAGGATGTGGGACTCGATCAGCAAACGAGTACACCTTGGAGTGTTTTTTTTATCCGGTTAATTATCCCTTCTTTTTCAGAGGCGGATAATTCTCTGGATTTTTCACTCATTTTTACCCCAAAGCCGAGGTGACGGTTTGAAGATTGAGCCCCTGACACATCTTAGTGTCTAGGGTCGATGTATATTACCATACTAGATCACACAAAAAGTTTCGTGGAATTTGGCTAGGTCTAAGTAGGATTTTTTAATAGTTAAAAATTTCCCGCAAAACGGGATTTTTTAATTATTTTTTATGTAAAGGCATAAATAAGTGGCCTTAGGAGATGTCTAGGGCGTATGACCAGTCGAAATTCATCTTCAGAGGCCCAACATTCTTCTAGAACCTACTTTGGGGGTCAAAAAATGACTCATCGTCCCTCAAAAGGTGATTTTTCAAGTGACAGTGGCAAAAATGAAGAAAAAATTAAAAAAAAATGAATAATTGGAAAAATTTATAAATTTTTCCCAAGTCAAAATAAGTCAAATTTTGACATGGAAGTCAAGCAGAGGATCAAGGGTGATGTGGCAAGCAATGTGGGGCCCACCACATAAAGTTTCAACTAAAGTCAAAGAAAGTCAACAGAAAGTCAAAGTCAAAGGGGCCAACGTTGAAGTCATGAGGCAATGAAATTTTGATTTATTATAAGGTTGAAAAATTATTATAATTTGAATCAAATATCATAAGGTCCAAAGTTTAAAAAAGGAATGTGAGTGGGGGGGGACCCACCTCAACCCACCATGATATACACATCACTCAGCCAACCAAAAAAATAATTCGTACGCTGGCCAAATCAAAGTTTATGTTGGCAGCCAAATAATCCACGTGGACAGCAGCAAAGGTAATACGCAGATTTATGTGCAGTCAACAGTTATTACGTATGCCAAACAAAATCTACATGGGCAGCATATACACGTAGGTCCCAGCATTTACATACGCTGGCAAGTCAACAGCCAAGTTACGTGGTCAACTCAACATATACTCCAGGAATATACACAGGTTGAACAGCAAATTTTCAGTGGACAGCACACAGCCAGTCCATACGCATTTAAACAGCAGTCAACTCAAGTATATATGTTGGCAAATAAATCAGCAGTTACGTGGGACAGCATTTTAACACAAGCATAGTTACATCAATTAACATGGGCAGTCAACTATGGAAGATACGTACAGCAGTTTAACGCAAAGTCGCATCAGCAGTTAACGCAGCATTTAACGCAGCTCAACCATATATGATTTACATACCCAATCAGCAATTTATTTCAGCAGTTTATGTGGGCATACACAGCAGTTTGCAAAGGTATATACGACAGTCAAAGAACAATTACGTGGACAGCAAACAGCAGTTCTATGGAAGCCAATTTTTGATGGAAATCAAACAGCAGTCAAGGCTGCCACCTACAGCACTCCTCTTGACCCTTGCCATTCTACTTGCTACATTGGGATTGTCATCAAGTTACATGTGTCATTTCATTTTTCATTGGGATCTCCTCCCATTTTCCTATTTATATGAGCCTTGGGCTCTTATTGTAGAAGGATAGAACAAGCTATTGGGCGGGCAGAGACTCTGCCGGATTTTGTACTCAGTTTTCACATAAATAAATAAAAGTCTTTGGGGTTACTAGCTTCTCTTGTGGTGCATGCTTTGGTACATGAGGTATACCTATGTCGTTTGATATTCATTTGATTTTCATTTGCTATCTAGTTGTTTTTCTTTGTGCATTTGCCTAAAGGCACTATTGTCTAGGGAGGAGAGATTTGCAGCTATCTCAAATCTCCTCTAGGCTTGGTTATTTTGTACACTTGTTGTAGCTTGTCATTCTCGGTTGAATGACAAGCTCAACTTGGTCTCTATATGCCAAGTCTCTTTTGCACTAACAATTGGTTTGCAAGCATTTTTGTGTTTTCAAGGAACAGGTTGCCAGCTCTATTGGAGTGTGAGGACTTCTTCGGTCGGAATAGTCACCTCCAACGATATCGAAGGTCCCACAAGTTGTTCAAGCCAGCAAGCTCATTAGACACCAAAAGATTTATTTAAGAGGGGGTTTCCTGAGCCCTTTGCTTAGTTTCTATCTTGAAAAATTATCGCATATTTTCTTATTTCATTTGAAAGCATTTGTCTTCATCATGAAAAATATAAAATAAAAAATTTTCCTTTAGGGTTTTAGATTAAATTTCAAATTTTGTTTTAAGTTTAATCTTTGTTTGAAAGGGCATAAAAATTTTTGTGGGAAAATTATTTTTTTTGCTAGATTCAGTTGTTTTCATGTTATATCTTTCACGCTGAGATCTGAAGTTTCAAGTCGAGGTACGAATATGATATCTAGTTAATGGTTTATAACTCGTGGTGGTTTGAAGCATTCATCTTTTTTTTAAATCTTCAGTTGTTGGATATCATTTGGGTCATTCAAAGAGCACTGTGATCTAGCTGATGACAAATGATTGCTATTCACGTTTCATGTTTCTATAATCATATAACAAGTAATCGATTTAATAACAATCTCTTAAGGCACTGGTCTGCTAAAATCAAATTCATCTAGTGCTTATCTTATCGTGTCTCGTGTCTCCCAACCAATTGTTTGCCAGTTGGTCTTCATTATCTCATAGGGTCTACCCCCCTTAGCCGCGGGAGACAGGCTTAAACGGAGGGATCGGGGATCAGAGTGACAGCCCCCGGTCTGAACGTTGTCGTGCCAATCCGCGCGACAACACCCAGTATAAGTACCAGAAGCCCTCTGTATAACATCAATGAGTAGGGGATCATGATAATGTGGCACTATGCCCAACTCCTCGTGAAGCTGCCCTATCACGTACTCCATCCCATGCACTCCAAGAGTAAACTCTCGAAGATACCACCCAATCCCCGCAGAGATAGCGTCTTGCTCACATGAGCTTCTCCTGATATCATCCTGTTGACCAACCTACCATGTTAATGAAGTCCACCACTCCAACAGTGACTCACTAAAGCCTAATGGAAGATCGACATGATCTCCCCCTGTAGTAGTAGCTCATCCCTAAGGTTATTGAGTCGTGAAGAGATGTAATGCTCAGGTCCCCCGTTAATCTCAGAGGGATGCCACCATGCTGACGTTGCACTACTCTGACTATGACATACTCCCCATCGTGCGTGGACTTCCTCCTCTCTTGGGGCCTGGTAGCGAATAATTTGTGAAGGCCAAGCTCATCCTACCTGGGCATCTCCATGATGCCAATGTTTAACCCTCCACTGCCAATCTCAACCCTAAGCAACAACAGGATAAGTCTTCCTCACCATGCAATGGAGGTCTCAGTGATCCCCCATGTGTTAAACCCAAGGTGAACTGGATCACCCTCTGCCATGACCCTACTCATCACAAAGTGTAGTGATCCACCCACCAACCGAAAACCTAGATCCCCAACCATACTAGGAGCTCATAACTCCCACTTCTCACGAGATGTCGTTGCGTAGCACTACTACCTACTAGAACCTATCTGGCCCTCATCTTTGACCCATGTATGTATCCCATAGTTGGACCCCAAGTATTAGGAATCTGTCCCGCGCATGCCAACCTGCCCTGAACCTGCTAGACCACATAGTGAAATCCGTTATCCCAACTCTTGATGATACACCTCGACACTGCTCGAAGTCTGGGTACCCTCCTGTACACGAAGTCTACCATCCACCGTCCTTCAAGCTCCTGTCACACCTCAGACTGTCTCACCAAAAGTGTGTCATGCAGTGCCCTCATAATCGAATCCCCACGTGTGAGCCCAAGAGTGGAACCTATGCTACCTCAGCAATAAACCACGTTGTCCCAAAGCCTGTATTCGTCAGCTTGTGCCTCCACCAAATGTCTCAACTGGAGAGTCTCCTCCCTGCCCATGATACGTGATGTCTCATCCAACTGCCTAGGGTGGTCCCCTGATGTCCCGCCGCCTGAACAGAGAGCATCAAGGGGCAGTAACCGAATGCCCTGCGACCGTAAGCAACACTGGAGAGTGATGGGCGGGTATGTCCCCAAGGATATGATCAAGAGTCTACAAGGGTACTAAAGAATAACCCTACGGATGCCCTTTTCTATGCCTCGAATCTGTTGATAAACTAGTCGAAGAGCTGTCTCCACTAAACATGGCATCCTCAGGAGCTCAACCGTGTCCTCGTCAATCTCGGGTGAGCTGCACCTAACTGGCGTGATCAAGAGCTCACCTAACGGAGTTGGGGCCCTGCCCACAAGTCTCATTGGAGGCAACACTCCAAGGGCCCGATGTGCCACACCATATGCCACTGCATAGCACTAAGTACCACCACACTCCTCGGCATGCCACTGTATGTTGCAATCTGTCCCCGTACTCCACAGGATATCCCCGACTACCGTTATACCATCCTATACCATCCCTTGCCCTGTCTATGTCAAGGCACCAGTGGTTGTCCTTTGTAGACAGTTCTAGGCTGAGGAACTATGCCAAAGCATCTAAAGTAAGGTTTTGATTTTAAATGGATGACCAATGCTTTAAACTTTAAAACTGTTAAATTTAGGTATATTCTATGCTAGAGCAATTTACTTCAATTTTCACAGTTAGCTTGATATCTTTTCCAGATTAGCAATCACATCAGCGTTAAAGTAAACTGTAGATAGAACATAAATATAAATCGCAAAAGACAAGCCAAGACAAGGGGACACAAAATGCGGTGCTAGCCAAGGACAAACCCCAATCTAGGGAAACCCTTGATCAATTCTTCTTATATGATCTTCAATAGTTCAGCAGAGAGAGAGATAGTACATATACATCAAAAGTCAACATATTGACTTATCTAAATAAGAGCAGAGATCTTCTCTACAAAGATAGCATATGAGGTAGCTGATCTGAGCTAAGTAGAAGGCATACTGCTTCCACTTTCTCCAAGGTGACTCCATCACCATGTTGCTCCTCACTGTGCTGCACTCAATCATCATGTTGGACCTCATTACCATGTTGCACACATCATACTGCTGCATCATCAAGTTGTACCTTATCATCATACTGCACCCACCAGTGTTGCCTCATACTGAGCCTCACTGTGCCCATCATGTTGCATCTCATTGTAGCATTTATTTATCAATGTTGCACTACACTTCATCATGATGCCCATCATTATCTATTTGTTGCATTAACAGGAAATAGGGCAACCTTCATTATGTCAAGACAGTCCTATCTAACGGTTATCAAATCCTTGACTGTGGTGTCATGGCCTGCGGCCTGACCCACAGTCTTCCTATAGCTTCTAGGCAACACAAATATGATCCTTGATCCTCCAATGATACCTCAACAGATCTGATCCTAAACTCCCCTAATTCTGCCCTCCTAAATAACCTCACTGTCTTCTTGAAATAGCTTCAGAGCAGCCTTATTTCTCCACGTTGTATACTCCTAGTTGTTGATGTCAAGCTATTCCTTTAGGGCAGATTCGAGCCTAATGTATGGACTTGTCACCCTCAAACAGTAGTTGTACCTTCCAACAAACCCTCCTTCTCTCAGCCTCCTCTAATCAGTCATACTGTCCTCTAAACAGACCCCTGAAATAGCCCTCAAATGTCCACGTTGTCCAGTCCTTTCCTTGTTGTAGCTAGGGCTTCCTTTTGGACAATGAAATAGGGTCTTTAGGCTGTGGATGGATGACCTTGGATTAGGTCTCTCTAGACTGCGAATAGGGCTTTCTTTAGGCAGCGAATTAGGGCAGGTTTGGGCAGCGTATAGGAGCCTCTTTAGGCTGCGTATATAAGCTCCTCTAAACGTGGATAGATCTCCCTTCAATGATCTGTCTTTTGCTGCGGCTAGGAGCCTCTTTTGACTGCAGTTAGGGCATCCCTTTTTGTTGCGTCCAAGGGCTGTCTCAAACCCTTTCAAAACAACGTATAGGATTAGGGCATGATAGGACTACATTAGGGTCAACTGTTAGGCCTCCTTCACCGTGCTAGATCTCCTTCTTGGACTGCGGCTAGACCACCTTCTGCGACTAGGGCATCATCCTCTAGGATTGTGTTCTTCCCTTAGAGATTCTTCTTTCCACTAAAACCCAAAACAAGTGGAGAAGAAGAAATCTCAAGAGAGTTATGTGTTCAAATGACTTGCAAGGCACTTGTATTTATACCAAAACATGGAGCACAAGTGGGGGCAGTTTAGTTGTTGGCCGACCTTGACGAATTGTCCCATAACACAAATAAATTCATATCTCCATGAATACTTATTGGAATCGGATGATCTTTAAATCAATCCTACACCTATCAATGAGAGGGATCGAAGAAAAATATCAACTGCCATTAATAAGATGACCCACATGGAGTTTGGCCCTAGTTGCCAATTTTAACACCCCCTCTCAACTAGGGAGAACTCCATCCACTAATCCATATGTCTCACTGTACTATCTCTGCCATCAGTGCCCTGCACTACTCTGCTCTGCTGAACCATGAAGAAGAAGAATTGATCGAGAATGTCTCATGCCATTCTCTACTGACCCGAAGTCAATTTCATCTAAAGAGAGTGTGTCATATTACTCATACTAACCCAAAGTCAGTTTTATTGATCCCAAATCAATATCACAAGAGAGTGTCTCAAACCACTCACACTGATCCCAGATCAATGGAGGTCATCCTACCATAGGGAGTATGGTAGATACAACGATGCATCCATCGATAGTACTACCATGGTCCCTAACCCCATTTCCCTGCTCATTGATCAGATGAGAGGTACTTCCCATGAGTCCCAGACTGCATGGGTAGGATGCCTCGACAGGAGAACTAATCATCCTGTCCATAGGAGAATGAATCATCCTGTCCATTGGTTGCCATAGGCGAACTAATCATCCTGGCCCACAGTCGCCACAGGAGAACTAATCATCCCGGCCCACAAGAGAACTAATCATCTTGTTCCATAGTTGCCACAGGAGAACTAATCATCCCGGCCCACAAGAGAACTAATCATCCTGTTCCATAGTTGCCACGAGGTATCACAGGGAAAGGTTGAACCTGTCACCCTGTACATAGCGCACCACCAAGGGAGGGTGAGTCGCCCTATGGTCATATGTCGCTCCAGTAAGTACCCCAAGCCCCCCAGAGCTCCCGAGGCTCAGTGCATGCAACATATAGGACCCTTATATGAAGGTCTCTCAACGACTCCATGTCGTTCGAGAAAATCACAGGTTTGACCTTTCCCCGGGGCTTTGACAAAGTGTCTGCGACCTATACAACAGTCTCAATGCGATGGAGCCTCCTCGTTCATCGACTTACCATATCCCAGAAAAGGTAGTATCTGATGTCTATCTGCTAGAGCAATCATCGAATACGGGATTCCTCAATAATCGAACCCCACCTGGTTGTCTCAAAGGATCAGAGTGGTATTCATCATGTGTAAGCTCACTAATGAGCTTCCACAACCAGGCAGCTTCACACAAGATCATACTTGTAGCTATGTATTCGGTCTCGGCGGTGCTTATAGCAACCGACTTCTGTTTCCTGCTCATCCATGATATCGAAGCAGAATCCAGAGAGAACCAACACTAAGAAGTGCTCTAGCGATCCTCCACACTGCCTGCCTAGTCAACATTCGAATAATCATGCAGCTTCATATTTCCGGCAGTGTATCTCAATCCATGAGAGATTGTGCCTTGAAGATATCTTAGAAGATTCTTAGCACTAATCTAGTGAAGCTCAACCAAATATGAGCTCACCATGCTAACTGCAAAGCATATATATGGACGAAAGTTCACCAAGAACATCAATGCATATGAGTTTATGAAATTCAGAGGCATTTCCCAAATCTGGTCCGACATCACCACCATATAATTTCTGAAAGTTAAGATCCTCGAGGTAGTCACAGGCTTGCAATTTACCATTCCATATCTGGAATCCAACTCCCTCTTACTTTTGTCTGCTCCTGTCTGAAATAGGTCATTTCTCAGAAGGTGCCAGTATGAGAGGTTTATCATCCACAACCTTCAAACAATGGTTTGGATCAGCTTCACTTTTAGTGAATCTCAACTTCATCAGACAACTATCAATCCTCTCATATTAGGCTCGGGGTGTTTTAATTCAAGCCATCGAGGGCTTTCTTCCACCTGTATACATGAGATTCCCAATCATGAATCTCAAACCCCTCGGGTTGTTCCACACCTGTGGACCTGCTACATGAGGGGAATGGTCCCCTTGTAAGATTTTCTTTTGGTACATCTCAGATATGTATCTTCATGCTCTTCTTGAATTTAGGTATCCAAGTCACCATCTAACTCACATCGGTTAGGGCCTCATAAAGTAGATCTCAGGTGTTATAGATGAGATATGTCATGATCCCCAATGGACCGTCCTGCAACTTGACACAAACTACCAACCCTGAACCCATCAGTAAAAGCATCTTTGAAAATTTCATTTTCAAACACGTACCTTTCCATCGATGAATGCCACCCTGTGACCTTTGACTTCCATTGCCGAAATGGACACCAGGTTCTTCTTGTGATCAGGTACATAAAAGAGATTCTGTAAATGAAACGAGTTACCCTCATTCAATTGAGGGGTAACATTCCCTACACCCTTTCCAGGATAGGTGGCATCGCCTCCAAGTATAATCCCGCAATTGTTTCCATCTCTACCAAATTAGAGAGAGCGCCCTTCTATCTGATGAAGTGCCTTGAAGCACTATAATCAATAAGCTAGATTCCCAAAGAATCTAAAGGAGAGGGCCAATACAAGATAGCACTTCTTTCTCTTATCAGAAACAACATTTGATTCTTCATACCTAGGGTTCCTTGCTTTCTCTGAAGAGTCGGTCATTTCCTTGATGACCTGCATTACTTGTCATTCCTTTGACCATTGAAGATGTCCTTGGAATGATTGTTATCATCATCAAGTGACGTGTCCCTACCATTCGGACACTCCTTCGCATAATGGCCAAACTAGTTATCTGCCTTTCCTTCCACCCTAAGATCTAGTCTTCCCAATGAAGTGATCTTTAGGTAGGCCATATTTCACTGCGCCATTCTGATAATATTCTCTGCTTCAATTTCACCCTCGGTGAATTTGAAGAGGGATGAGGAACCCATTGATCCTTTTGTCCTTTCCCAATTGTCTTCGGTGATTGCTCTTTCACTCTTGCTTTGGGCATTGTCTTCACCTCAGCTCCGATACCATGTTAAATTTAGGTATATTCTATGCTAGAGCAATTTATTTCAATTTTCATAGTTAGCTCAATATCTTTTCTAGATTAGCAATCACATCAACATTAAAGTTAACTGCAGATAGAACATAAATATAAATTGCAAAAGACAAGCCAAGACAAGAGGACACAAGATGCGGCGCTAGCCAAGGACAAACCCCACTCTGGGGAAACCCTTGATCAATTCTTCTTATATGATCTTCAATAGTTCAGCAGAGAGAGAGATAGTACATATACATCAAAAGTCAACATATTGACTTATCTAAATAAGAGCAGAGATCTTCTCTACGAAGATAGCATATGAGGTAGTTGATCTGAGCTAAGTAGAAGGCATACTGCTTCCACTTGATCCAAGGTGACTGCATCACCATGTTGCTCCTCACTGTGTTGTTGCACCTCACTGCGCTGCACTCAATCATCATGCTGGACCTCATTACCATGTTGCACACATCATATTGCTACATCATCAAGTTGTACCTTATCATACTGCACCCAGCAGTGCTGCCTCATACTGAACCTCACTATGCCCATCATGCTGCATCACATTGTAGCATTTATTTATCAAAGCTGCACTACACTTCATCATGATGCCCATCATTATCTATTTGCTACATTAACAGCAGATAGGGTAGCCTTCATTATGTCAAGACAGTCTTATCTAACGGTCATCAAATCCTTGGTTGTGGTGTCATGGCCTGCGGCATGACCCACAGTCTTCCTGTAGCTTCTAGGCAGCACAAATATGATCCTTGATCCTCCAATGATACCTCAACAGATCTGATCCTAAACTCCCCTAATTCTGCCCTCCTAAATAACCTCATTGTCTTCCTGAAATAGCTTCAGAGCAGCCTTATTTCTCCACGTTGAATACTCCTAACTGTTGCTATCAGGTTGTTCCTTTAGGGCAAATTCGGGCCTAATGTATGGACTTGCCACCCTCAAACAGTAGTTGTACCTTCCAACAAACCCTCCTTGTCTCGTCCTCCTCCAATTAGTCATACTGTCCTCTACATAGACCCCTAAAATAGCCCTCAAATGTCCACATTGTCCAATCCTTTCCTTGTTGTAGCTAGGGCTTCCTTTTGGACAATGAAATAGGGTCTTTAGACTGTGGATGGATGACCTTGAATTAGGTCTCTCTAGACTATGAATAGGGCTTTCTTTAGGCAGCGGATTAGGGCAGGTTTGGGCAGCGTATAGGAGCCTCTTTAGGCTGCATATATAAGCTCCTCTAAATGTGGATAGATCTCCCTTCAATGATCTATCTTTTGTTGCCGCTAGGAGTCTCTTTTGACTGTGGTTAGGGCATCCCTTTTTGCTGCTTCCAAGGGTTGTCTCAAACCCTTTCAAAACAGTGTATAGGATTAGGGCATGGTTGCGTTCAGCTAGGGCATGATAGGACTGCATTAGGGTCAGTTGTTAGGCCTCCTTCACCGTGCTAGATCTCCTTCTTGGACTGCGGCTAAACCACCTTCTGCGGCTAGGGCATCATCCTCTAGGACTGTGTTTTTCCCTTAGAGATTCTTCTTTCCACTAAAACCCAAAACAAGTGGAGAAGAAGAAATCTCAAGAGAGTTGTGTGTTCAAATGACTTGCAAGGCACTTGTATTTATACCAAAACGTGGAGCACAAGTGGGGGCAATTTAGTTGCTGGCCGACCTTGACGAATTGTCCCATAACACAAATAAATTCATATCTCCATGAATACTTATCAAAATCGGATGATCTTTAGATCAATCCTACACCTCTCGATGAGAAGCATCCAAGAAAAATATCAACTGCCATTAATAATATGACCCACATGGAGTTTGGCCCTAGTTGCCAATTTTAACAAAAACAGAGGTAAATCCTAAGTATTTTTGGGAAAACATAAGGGTTGATTCTTCATTCTTAACAGAATTAATGTTTAAAATGATTTAGAAAGCGGAATTTAAGAAGATATATAATTCCTTAAACATTCATATTGAATATCTAATTTGTTATATATAGTAGATGCATATAGAAGTTTTCTACAGCCAAACAATACATGTCCAAGAGATGACAGAAGGCAACAATTAAAAGATTTAAAGGAATTAACTAAGACAAACAGTTTCAGTTAATTAATCTCTTTTAATAATTATAACTTTGCAGGGGCTTTCAGAGAGATTGGCATTCAATCTAGTCGTACTCAAACTTCTATGTTACCTTGAACATGTGTAGAGAAAATAAAAAATCAAAACATACTTGAATAACCAGAAGAACTCATAGAGATACACAAGCTGCTCAAAATGAATCCAGAATCCTTATATTATCTTCAGAAATAGCTTAGAAAATTACAAGCATGTCATTGGTTCATCACAAGGGTTCAACGCTTTCTTCTTTGAATTACAAAATACTTATAGGGTTCGACTCAAAATATCTAGACTTGAATTAAAATTTATTATAAAATATGATATCATCCAAACTAAATTGGATATTACAAAAATAGTACTGAAAATTAGCAAATCTGAACTGATTTGAACACTCTGCACAGATTTTGAGGGTTATTGTTTGATCACTGTTGCTGGAAATCTAGTTTTCTATTCACTGCTCCTGTTAACCTGTTGTCTGCTCCTGAAACTTAGCATTCTTTTCTATTCGATGAGCTCACATAATTTATCCCATCTCTTATCATTAGGGATAGAAAAATTTACCAACTTTTTGTATGACTCATCAACTTCAGTATATTTTTCAAAAGTAGGCCTTGTTAGAAACAAATGCTTAATTTCGTGTTGAATGAATAAATCATAATTTAAACCTTTGATGAAAGCTTTGGCAGTTATAATTCCTCTGATTTTGGCAAACTTAACCTTGTCTACTGTTATCTCATGTAGCCTATGTTGATAATCTTCAAGTGGAATCAATTTGCCACCTATACCTTGCAAACCTGGGAGTCCTTTCTGATGTAAAGCATTGAATTTTCTGTGAAATTTTTTGATCTAAGCTTTTAAGTTCTGACACTTATTCTCAAGTTGTAACATCAAATTTCTCTTGGTTAAAACTTTTCTTACCTCCAAAACTGCTTCAATTATGTCTTCAATCCCAAATTCTTCAAGTTCATCCTTTGTTTTGGAGTTTAAGACTTTAATTATCATTGTGGCATCTCTTGATTTGTGGTCCAAGTCTTCTTTTATTTCTACTACTGCTGCTTTTGATCTCTGCAATAAATCTTCTTGCTCAAAAATAATTTCAATGGAAGGTCATAACTCAGTCATTGATGCGTTGATATCAACCCAGATGTTTTCTTTGGCCTGAGATATAGTTTGTGCAATCAATGATTCATTCTCATAAGTTTCTAATTGCTTAGTTAACTTGAAATTCTTTTAAATCTCAGCCAAATATGCATTATCAGACTTGAATTTACTTTCTTGAATCTTTTGGAGTTGCACCTTAAGTTTCCCAATTTTTTGATCTTTTAAAGATAAATCTCCCATGGGCTTTGACAATTGCTTTGTTGAATTTTGATCAATATACTGTGTTTCCACTATGATTACTGCTTTTGTAGACGTCCCTGTTGTAGAAGTACCTGCTATAGAAGTTGTCACTATGGGAATGGCAGTTGTTGTTGCTCTCTTTCTTTAATCAGCTTCTCTATTTCTGCTTCCATCTTCTAAATTTGCATATTCTGTTCAACAATCATTTTAAGCATATTTTCTTTTTCCTTTTCTAATTGGCCAACTTCTTGTGCTTGTGGATGTTCAGAGGTGGGCAACTTTAGTTGTTCCTTAATGCTTGAATATCAGTGTTTTTATTCTTAATTATCTCTTCTATTGCCTTAACATCTTTAGGATCTAATCCTAATTTAAAACTAGATCTTCAAGTCCTTTGATTCTTGTATCCTTAGCTAGAGGAGACATTTTTTTATAGTTTTAATTGAGAATGAATATTATTTAGTGATGCTTGCAGCTTAGAAGTTGTCATGGCAGAACTTGTCAAGGATGAGTAAATCATCTCCCCTGCTTGCTTGTGTAGATCAATTTGATCTATAGGATGAATCTGTTTGGTATCAAAAGAAAACAGGGAAGTTTTGTAATCCTCGGTTGTCCTTGGTACAAGGATCTTTGACTCCAGAAATGCCAATTGGAACTATCCCTTATCACTGTCTAGTGCTAAAAGTAACCATCTTTGTGTTGAGGAAGACTATTTCCAAAACTCTGCATATGTCAAAGTCTTAAGTGCTTCATTCTTCTTTTTCATTTCTAGGAATTTAGAAAATATACTTTGTTGCCTCGAAGAAGGACGTGAAGGAGAAGAATAAGAAGTTATGGTTTCTTCTACTTGCTATAGAGAAAAAGGAGATTGTGTTGACAATACAAAGGTAGCAAACTCTTCAGAAGTTTGAGATTCTGAAGATTCTTCATCAAGATTTATAGTTTTCTTCTTTTTAACCACTTGAAATTATGATTCCTACAACTTTGAACCTGTTGGTGATACTTTTTTTCTTAGCCTCTTTAGTTCTTTCTCTGTCATTCTTGGAGTTTCCGGTATTGTTTGACTAGATACTGGTTCCTCAATCTCCTGCAAAGTATTCTCATCCCAATCATTTTTATTTGCATATTGCTCAATTTCAGGTTTAGGCATATGAGCATAAGGTGTTGTGCAACTCTTACTGAAGATATAATTCCCAATGGGTCATAAGACTAATTGAAATTGAATTTGAAATTCATCTATTTTAATAAAACATCAACCTCTTTTGTTGCAGCTCTTGTGTTGGCTATAAAAGGGTCGACCTCTGCTTTCAATTTAAACTGATCTTTTTGTTTCCTAGCAACAAAGTGAGCATCATCTACATTCATCATTTGCCTAATATAATCAAGAGCAAAAATTCTCATTGGGAGGAATACAGGCAACTTGTATAGTTGTAATTCACATCCATAAATCCTAATTTCAGTGAAATTCTGGTATAAATACCAATCTCCAACTTTAGTCTGCTCTTAGGTGCAAAATTCTCTTAATATCAGTTGAAATTCTAGGAACAGCATCACTATTTAATAAACAATTGGCCATATACAGGAAGTGATTAACAAAATCACTAAATGAGAATTCTTCAAAGGTCTTTCTCACTAATGATGTCTAGTGAATTATTGACTATGGGGCACCTGTAGCATCCAACTTTTGCAAAGGGAACTTAAACCTTTCAAACTGATGATATAGAAACAAGTAAACTAGAACTGATTGACATTTGATGGAACCTTCTATATTGAATTTCAAGGATTGATCATGAATTGCATTAGACAGGAACTGACTGTAGTTGAATATTATTGAGGATTTTTTATCAAAAGAGAAAACTAACAGGAAGCCCAAGATGACTTCATCAACCCACTGGTCATTGGGGGTATCCTAATAGACATGACACTAAGGAAATGACATGCCTAGACAATTCAGGGAACATAGCAGTAGAATAGAGAGGATTGGTCCTGGGTAATTCAAAATTCTCAGGCAAGAAAGATTCGAAGATATGAGTTTTGTCTGAAAATGATAGCTTTTGGTAAATTTCCATTAATGCATCAGTAGAAAATGGATGAAAAGATTCTTGAGGATTTAGTTGGAGGGCTTAGCAAATTGATTCAGAAGTCACATAGAAAAGGGTTTCATTGTTCTGAGTTATTATAACTCTTTGCCTAGGTAGATATCGAGCTCCACACCAAGCAACAAACTCTGGGAAATGAGAGGTTTGTGAGAAACAGAACTGAGGCAATAGGGACTCCCAAAAATAAAATTCATCACTAGTATCTTAGTACTTTTGAAAAGCCCAATTGTGAAGTTCGTATGGATCGAATTCACAATTAGTTTTGCAATTTTAAAATGAGTATCTACTAATGGGAGTTCATCCAGGTTAATCACAGGGTGTAAGAGGGGATTATCTATAACCATTTTTTACTTTCCTTTATGTGAAGGATTTACCCAGATATAGGATGATTGTAGGCTGGAAACAATGTTTGCTAGAATTCTCTTACAGAGGTGTTCTTCGAATTGTAGGGACATACATAATGCAAATGGTCAATTTGAATCAATGGCAATGTTTTATTAGGGAATGATTTAACGGTTTGAAAGGATTAACCATTATTGGCACGTAGGAGTTAATGAAATGAGACGTTGGCAAGAATAAATGAACGATAACAGTCATCTGCTAGTTTAGCGGGAGGAATAGTGGCGGTTAAACTTGGCAGAAGACTGGCGAGTGGATAAAAACGAGAGAAGGAATGGAAGGAGAATAATAGCAGGAGAGTGATTTGCGTGAGAGGGAGAATAGTAGCAGGAGAGTGGTCTGGTTTGTTGATGCATGACATACATCCTCAACATGTCTTTTAGAACTCTGTTCACTCTCTCGGTTTGTCCGTCAGTTTGATGATAATAAGTTGTGCTAAATGCTAGTTGAGTTCCAAAACAAACAAACAATGCTTTGCAAAATTTTGAAGTGAACTCGGCATTCTGATCCAAAATGATCTTCTTGGGTATGCCATGTAATCTAAATATCTCCAAGAAGATCTAAGCTATGTAAATTGCCTTGTGGATGGACTTGATAGCTATCGAGTTGTCTTGCTTAATTTGTCCACTATTACCATTATAGCATCATTGCTTGGATGTTTTTGGGCAATGATGTGATGAATTCCATAGATATGACTTCCCAATTCCACTCAGGAAGTAGTATTAGTTGGACCAATCCAACTAGTTGCCTACATTCTATTTTGGAATTAGGATTGGTTGTAGCAATCTGACTAGTTGTTAGAGCTCATTAATTGACAGAACAAGAATATATATACTTTATTAATGCTTGAATGGTGAATGTTACATAGATGGGCCCCTGGCTTATATACCGCCTCGGGTGCCTCTTGGTGAAAGGACATGGTCTTCTGATTGTGCCCTTTTGCCTAATTAATCTATAATTACAAAATTATTAATTTTTTACATAACATTGCCTTCCTCTCGAAAAGATACTTTGTCCTCAAAGCATACGTAAGGATGAGTGTTGTTGACAAAACGCTTGTCTCCCAGGAAACTTCTTCTTCTGCTAGGTCTTTCCACTTAATCAGGTATTCTTTGATTACTTGTGATCACAACTTCTTTTCCCTCGTGGATATGATACCTTTTGGTTCTAAAATGATCTTCCCTTCGTCATCTAATGTCGGAAGTGTTGTTTGTGCCACTTGGTGTTTTCCAAGTGTTTTTTTTTGAAGCAAGATACATGGAAGATGTTGTGAACACGACTTTTATCAAGAAGGCTCAAATTGTATGCTACTTGGTTGATCTTTTTATTAATGTGGTATGGTCCATAGAACTTTGATGCCAATTTGTTTCTTCCATTTTGTTTTAAGGACAACTGCTTGTAAGGTTGGAGTTTAACAAATACCCATTCTCCAGCTTCAAATTATCTTTTTGTTTTGTTTCGATTAGACTGCTGCTTCATACGATTTCTTGGAATATTTAGATTTTCCTTCAGTGCTTAGAAGACTTTCTGTGTTTCTTCTAACAGAACTTTAATTGTTGGAAGATCTGTCTCGATAATGGCAAGGTCCTTCCATTTAGGAGGTTTGTAACCATACAGAGCTTGAAATGGAGTCATTGTTGTTGAAGTGTGGTCAGTGGAATTATACCACCATTCGGCAAGATGTAACCATTGAGCCCACTTATAATGTTTCTCTATTGCATAACACTATAAGTAGGCTTCTAAAAATTTATTTACAAATTCCGTCTGACCGTCTGTTTGAGGATGGTATGTTGAAATCATGTTGAGATAGATTCCTATATGTTTGAAAAATTCTTCCAGAAATTGCCTTTGAATTTGGCGTCTCTATCACTAACAATGATTTTGGGAAACCCATGTAGTTTGTAGACATTCTTGCAAAGTATCTCAGCGATTTGTTTCGCTGAGTCCGATTTCTTCATTCCTATTGAGTGTGCATACTTAGTGAGTCTTTCGACTACTACAAGAATTTTGTCTTTGCCATCAGACACGAGTAATCCTTCGATAAAGTCGATTGATATTTCTTCCCACTCCTAATTTGGAATATTTAGGGGATGGAGCAATCCTAGGGTCATAATGTTCTCATTTTTATTTCTCTGGCATTGATCACATTCTGCTACATATTTTTGAATATCATTATTTATTCCCTTCCAGAAAAATGATTGTCGTGCATTATAGTAGGTTTTAAAGAAACTTACATGTCTGATTCATAGTGAATAATGAGACTCTTTGAAAACTTTGGCTTTAAATTTGGAATCTGGACTTAGGTAAATTCTTCCCTTGTACCACAAAATATCTTTTTTCCATTCAAATTTTAAAATTTGAATTTTGAGGGTTATTGATTACAGCACTTGTTTCTAGATCTTTTGCATACTCACTTCGAATTTCGTTAAGCCATCCTGGGACTACAACCGAAATTGTAAGTAATGATGATTCTTCATTTTTCCTAGACAAAGCATCTGCTACTACGTTGTCTTTCCCTTTCTTATGTAAAATATCCATGTTGAAGGCGACAATTTTTTCGATCCATTTTTGTTGTTTTGTAGAGAATGTTTTTTGTTGGAGGAGGTGTTCAGGACTATTATGGTTTGTTTGTATTAAGAACTTACTTCCCAAAAGATATTGCCTCCATTTAGCTAATGCATGCATAATGGTGAGCATTTCCTTATCGTATGTAGACTTGAGACATTCTCGCTTGTTGAGCTTCCTGCTTTCAAATGTTATTATATGTAGACTTGAGACATTCTCGCTTGTTGAGCTTCTTGCTTTCAAACTTTATTGGATGACCATCTTGCATCAATACTGCTCCAATGCCAAAACCTGAAGCGTCAAATTCAATTACAAGAGGCTTTGAAAAATTTGGAGTTGCTGATATAGGTGCCTTGGACATGATTTACTATAAGTCTTCAAAACATTTTTCTGCCTTATCATCCCACTGAAAGGAGTTCTTTTCCAACATATTTGTTAGGAGTGCAGATACATGAGCATAATTTCGAATAAAACTTTGACAGTATCCAATCAACCCTCAAAATCTTCTTAATTTGGAGATGTTAATTGGTTTGGGCCATTCTTTTATTGCTTTGATCTTATTAGGATCTACTTTTACTCATTCCTTGGATATTATGTGTCTAAGGTACTCTCCATCTTCCTTTCCAAAGGCACACCTGGACATCTTTGCATAGAACCGATGTTTTTCTAATATAGTGAGAACTTGCTCTAGATGTTGTAGATGCTCCTTCCATGTTTTACTATAGATTAGAATATCATCAAAGAACACTAACACAAACTTCCTTAGATATGAACAAAATACCTCATTCATGGTGGCTTGGAAGGTTATTGGAGCATTAGTTGATCCGAAGGGCATTACCTTAAATTCATAATGACCTTCATGTGTTTGAAAAGAAGTATTTGCTACGTCCTCTAGCCTTATTCTGATCTAGTAGTACCCTGATCTCAAGTCCAATTTTGAAAAATATTGGGCTCCATGAAATTCATCTATCATTTCATCTATAAAGGGAATAAGAAACTTATTCTTAATTGTTACCTTGTTCATTCCTCGATAATCTACACACAATCTAAAGGATCCATCCTCCTTACAGACTAGAACCACTGGAGCAGCATAAGGGCTTCTATTTTTTTAAATGATTCCACACTTCAAAAGATCTTGAACTAATCTTTCAATTCCAATTTTTTGATGATGTGGATATCTATCTGGCTTGATTTGACAGGGTTTGACCCTGATTTGACTTTGATTATGTGCTCACTTTCTCTTTCAAGCGACATCTTCATAGGAAGATCTTGAAACACCTTTGTGTTTTTGAATCAGTTTTTGAACTTCAGGTGGTAGTTCTTGAACTTCAAATGGTTCTTCACTAACCAATCTTGAAACCAACATCTCCATCTTATGACATTGCACTACATACGTTGGTGCTCCCTTTCGAATCAGCTTCATCATCAGTTATGATGATACAATTTGATTTTGAGGGGGTTGAAACCGATATAACTTGTATTTTTTCCCTTCCCATCTAAACTTTATAAATTGCTTTTGATGGTTGGTAGAGTAAGTGCCTAGGGTTTGTAGCCATTGGATACCTAGGACCACATCCACTCCTAAAGGTAATGTGTAGAAGGAAGATTCTAGATTGTAGTACTGAATCAGCAAATTGACTTTATGGCATTTCCCTACTTTTCCAATTTTATTTCCATCAACTACCATCACTTTCATGTTGGGCATGGGATATGTGAAAATGTTGAGTCTTTTCACCATATTTGAGTCCAAAAGGTTGTGGGTGTTGCCGGTATCTATTAGAACCATTACATTGTTTTTTTTATATGTCCTTTTAACTTTAATGTCTAGAGCTGAGATATACTTGTCATGGCCGATAATGACACTTGCGGGATATTCTCGCTATCGGGTTCTGGAGAAAATTGGGGAGAATCTTCAAGTTCTTCTACATTTGATTCTTCGCTATCTAAGTCATTGGTTGCTTCACATGTATACAGGTTCTTGGTCTCTTTTCCATTAGCACATTTATGTTTAGAATCCCATTTTTTGCCACAATGTTTGCACTTACCTTCTTTCATTCTTTGCATTTCCAATTTATTTTTTCCTCCTTCACATAGTTGTGGTGGAACTTTTTTTTATTATGCGCGTTAGCAGTTTGGGGAAATCTTTGTCTCGAATATACCCTTTCAAGTTTTGGCCATTGTATCCTTTCAAGCTTTTTTTCTGCAACTTTTGTTTTATGTTTTGCTTCTTCTATAGAAGTGATGTCATTTAAGCTTAACATGGAGATGTGGTTTAAGTCCCATGATGTATGATTGAATAAGACGAGTCTTTGATAACCCAAGTACTCGTGTAGCTAGAGTTTGCCATTGTCTAGTGTATTTATCCACATCTCCTTTTTATTTGAAGATGGAGCGTACAAGCTCATTAATTGACAGAAAAGGAATATATATACTTTATTAATGCATGAATGATGAATGTTACATAAAAGGGCCCCTTGCTTATATACTGCCTTGGGTGTCGCTAAGTGAAAGGGCATTATATTATGATCATGCCCTTTTACCTAATTAATCTATAATTACAAAATTATTAAATTTTTACATAACAATTGCCTATATTATACTTCGACATATTGGCATTCCAAGCACCTGGGAATGTAATCAGCAACTTATTTTTTCATGCCCGGCCAATAGTACATTTTCTTCATAGCTGTTATTATTTTATGATAACCAAGATGACCTGAATAAGGTCTTTTGTGAAACCCATCCATGATGAGCTTCTTCAAATCGCCCATGATAACCAAGATGACCTGAATAAGGTCTTTTGTGAAACTCATCCATGATGAGCTTCTTCAAATCGCCCATGCGAAGCACATACCATCTATCCTTAAACTTCAACATACCATCATTGGTGAGTGAGTAATTCTTGTTAAATGATCCTTTTGGCTCCTACTACAAGTGTTCCCTCACATGCTGGTGATGTTCATCATGAAGTAATGCCTCTTTGATCCTTTCTGTGATATTAACTTCGCAAGTGCTTATGGCTATCAAATGAGCCACTTGCAAACTTCTACTAAGTGCATATGTTATTTTGTTCTCTTTGCTCTTAATGTAATTTATTTCAAACTCAAACTCGCTAATCAAGGCTACCCATCCAGCTTGTCTTGCATTTAACTTGGGCTGGTCGAACAGGGATCTCAACCCTCCATGATCCGACATTAACACAAACTTTCTCCCAAACAAGCAATGCCTCTACATTAATGCATGCACTATTGTTGCAAGCTCCAAGTCATGAGTGACATAATTCCTTTTATGCTTAATTAAACTTATCGATTCATAACTAATCACATGTCCCTCTTACATTACGACTCCACCTAGTCCTTCCTTATTGGCATCTGTGCAAACCCCAAAATCCTTTTCAGAAGTAGTTATTCTCAAGATAGGTGCATGCATGAGCAGGTGTTTTAGTTGTTTAAATTTGGTTGTGCACTATGATGTCCATTGGAATTTAACTCCTTTCCTTTATAAGGCAGTGATTGGATGTCCAATCTTTGAAAAAAATCAAACAAACCTTTGGTAATATCCTACCAATCCCATGAAAGATCTAACTCCT
>APFE030685094.1:6851-18853 GCA_000404065.3 Pinus taeda | reverse complement strand
CAACATCGGTCCATTGCATGGACCCATGTTGCCCCGGATTCCCCAAAAAACGTCGTTTAGGGCCTCAAAATGGATTCGGAAGTTCAGGACCCGAAAAACTGCTAAAAATAGTAAGTTGTGCTACAATTAAGGAAACTGAAAATGCTGAGAAAGACAATGGTGAGGGTCCAGGTGGACTTGGCAGGTGGTACCAATATCCACCTGGATCATCCTTGGAAAAGATCCCTTTACCGGGGTCCTGGTGTATATAAATTATCAAAGGAATTGTTACAAATTTTACACTCCAAAGGGCTATACTACATGTCCAATATAACAAATTTGCACTCTCAGCATATCTCTTCATATTATTGGATGACCTAAGCAGAGTTAGGATTGGTGGGTCCTTTAGCTTTAGAAAGGAACTCTTTTATAAAAGTGATGAACCTTAGTGGAGTGACACTTTGCAAATTAAAGAACAAGTTGGTTTGGAGTTGGGATGGAAAATATGGTAAGGTAACCAGTCACCTTTCTTGTGAAGCGATTTCTCGCTCAAAGATCATTCAGGGGCCCAGATGGTGGAACAACTCATTTGGAAGTGGCACATCCCAAATGAATTGAGGTGTTTCGCTTGGCTGGTCCTCAATAATAAAAGTTTAACCTAGGATAACCTAGTAAAAAGTGGCTTCATGGGACCAAACGGTTGTAGCCTTTGCAAATAGAATGAAGAATTGATAGATCATATTTTTTTAAATTATATTGTTGGTCGAGAAATTTGGTCATTAGTCCTCCATACCATGAACATCAGAGCATAGATAATTATTTTGAGGATATGCACTTCTTATGGGTGAAGAAATTCCAATATATACAAGTTCTCCCTATTTTTATGGCTTGGGTATCTAGCTATTCAGAAACAGAATTATTTTAAGAAATAGTAGCATTTCCACCATTCCCCAAGTCTTTGAAATCATCTCTCTTTTCAAGGACTGTCTACCTCTCCAAAAAACCAAGTCCCAAAGACCACCTCCTTTCCCTTAAATATCCAACGATCTTCCTATAGGATTCTTTGATGGAGCTGCTTAAGACAACTTTTGTGGAGGTGGAGGGATGATTAAGCTGAGAGATTCGAAATCAATCCGCTTCAAAATTGGAATTGGCCCTGGGATGAACATCAAAGTTGAATTGATTGTTGTTTGGGCTCTGATGTCATTAGCAAAGCGGAAAAGTATAAACAACATTCAAATTTTTGGTGATTTAAAACGCGTCATTGATTGGTTAGCAGGCCAAGGATAATTGGCTGTCCTAAACTTATCAGCTTGGAAAAACACAATAGTAGAATTGAGAGATCACTTTCAGATCATCTCCTTCAGGCATATCTATAGGGAATTTAACTATGTGGCGAATAAACTATCAAAGAGAGCTTTATCTCTTGAACTTGGATACATATGATTTGAGGAAGGGAAGGGAAACTTTATTATTGAATCTCACTCTCTTCAATTAGCACAAATTCTCTAATCTACTATATCCTTACTGTTGTAATGTCATTTTCTCAGAGCATCAAACAAATTTATGGTCAGCAGTTCAAGACAGTTTAGTTCTTGACAGATATATCACTCTTTATATCCTTTTAACTTCCATATTTTCAAGTCACTATCAATGTTGGTTTTACAATTGTTTTAATTTTCTCTAAGATGATTTTTTTGGAGGTTTTTCATAAATATTCTTTAACTTAATGCAAGCAAGTCACACATCAAAAAAGAATGTTGTTATAATCGTGTAAGTTAGTGTCATACAACAAAAAAGAATGTTATTATATTGTTGTAAAGATCAAAGTTGTTACAACATATCTGTACTTTTTTTTTTATTCTGTAAGAATAACAAAAAAGTACCATATTGAACGACAAAAAAAAAAAAAAAATTCCAAATGCAATTGTACTAGCATCAGAGTCAAAAGCAAGGCACCAACAAAGGATAGTAAAGAGGAGTCAGGGCAAAAGAATATTGAGGAAGATCTACATAAATCAATGCAAAAGGTGAAAGTAGCAACAGACAAAGTCACCTTGTGAGTCCACCTTTCATTTGGCTGCAACTCCTCTCTCACATCTTGTCTTATTATTTTTCTTCACTATACTTCAGGCCTTAAATTGGAATTTAGTATGAAATTATTCATGTGTCTTTATCTTGATCAGGGACTGGAACTACTAAAGATTATCATAACTTCAATGGCAATGGCATGTTGTGATTTGTAATCTCGCAATAACTTCAATCTCATATTCTCAAGTAAGCAACAACACGTATTTTCAAATTAATAGACAAAAGATTGAGGTTTAGTCAAACTACCCCTTTGAAGTTTTTTCGTGAGTCCATTAGTTGCCTATATTGAAGACAATAATGCCTGCTTCCTTCAACTTTAGAGTAGAGCTTTCTACTAAACTAGAGAAAGGAGCCCTCACAACACAACAAACATAATTCTGCAAAATAAACAACTTCTTTATAGGTTATTTAACAACAAGAAAAAGCACAAAGAGATGGCTATGGAAGCATTTGAACCAAAAAAGAAGCCCTCACATATTCTACGAAAATAATTATAACTATGTAGAATAAATAGCTTCTATATAGGTTATTTAACATCAATCAAAATCACCAAGACATGGCTATGGAATCATTGAATTCCCTATACAAAAATGCATAGAACCCTTTAGTTTGAACAATGATCTTCTTGAAATCTCGTGGACTTGGTTTTTGATTTTTGCACCATGCCAAATAATGCAAACCAAGGATTTTTACATGTTTATGTTCAATGAATGTCTCATAAAACCGATTCGTGTTTCTAGTTTCTTTTACATTGAGCAAAAGAAAGATTATTGGTTATCATCCATTTCTTTCAATCCAGAAAAAACAAACTTATACTTCTATGAATTATACTAAAAGTGAGTACTTGTTATCATTGTATCATATTGAGTGGTCTTAGTTGTCAATATCATTCATCCTATATTGCCATATGTAGTGAAGAAAAAAGTAATAGACAATGCCATCAACTTTCATATAAAAATAACATTTTCTCTTTTGTTTAAGAGGCAAACTGAGGACTATTTTATTTCTAACGATAATGAGGGTGAACACCATTATGCGAGTTGATGAACCTCAGTATTGCAACAAGAATGTTGCAACTCCCAAGGCTACCAACTTTAATTATCAACTTGGGGTTCGTACAAACTTAAGAGGTATCGACATTATATGTGTAGTATACAATGTGTCCTTCCTTTGATGTCATGATGTAATGGAGTGCATGCAATGAAATCAAATCCTAAACTAATTGTAGAAAATGAAATGCTCGAAATGGAAACCTTAACCTATTGCAAGAAAGAAAATACAAGGAAAGAAACCTATTCTAATTGCATAAAGTAAAGTTAAATGGAAACCATTACATTTCAAAGAGTTTATATCCATTACCAGAGTTCATCGAATGTGGCAATCAAGAAAATCATCATTGTATTATCCAATTCATAAATTTGTCCATTAACCCAAATCACTGAAATGTTTTGCATGGGTAAAGAGGCAAGTCCTAAGCGGTCTTTAGTCTTCTCTAACAACTGATTTAGATCCTAGGGGTCTTGATCCAAACCTAAGGGACAATAACCAAGCTTCTTGAGTGAATATGGGCAAGTATATACATGTTGGAAGGCTACTACAGGGTTTCCTGTAGTTTACTACATAAAACAACATATTTTCTATAGGGAGTTATAATTCACCGAATGACCAACCAAATCGAATCCAAATTGGATGTGACAATCTTTTTTATTGAATAGGATGTCTTAGGTCTCCATTCTAAGTGGAATCACTCAAAAATACCTTTGTTAACCCATGCTAAAAAATGGCAGAAAAGTACTAGTCTAAAATCTAGAAATTCGAGAACTAGTGAGCTAGTAAATCTATCAAATGCCTAACCTAATGAAGTGAAAATGCAATGGGGTAATTTTTTTTTATTAACTAGAATATTTTTGTGATATAATTCAAGTGGAATCAACTTGATTGAAGCTCATTAGAATGCTCTAAAAAATAGCAAAAATTTACTGCTATTTGCCACAAGGGAGTTCCTGAAATCTAGATTTGGGAATAAACAAACTAATCCAAGTAACTCAATGATTACTATGACCTTCCAAAGTTGTTCCAATGATGAAATGATCCTTTTAATACTGCAAAATAACTTAATTCAATCATTTAACCCAATTCTACAACAAGAAATCATTAATACTAAATGCAGGAATAGAAAACAAGAACATGAGATGCATGTGAATAAGAAGTGAAAAGAAGAAAAGTAAATGATACAAAAGGGATCTAAGGCTCCTGGGATGGCCAAACCCAAGGAAATTCAGAGTCCTATGGAGGATACCAAGACTTAGAAGCTGAACATGGCACCAATCTTCATTATTTCTACCAATACAATTACATCCCTGCAAGAAATGACAGTGGAGCTACAAAAATATGAGTTCTCTCCACAAGAAGACTAAGAAAAATTTCCGCCTAGAGGAAATTCGACTTGGTACTTATACAAAATGATTAGGAATCATTCCCCATGAAAGAAGGAAGCTTTCCCCACCAAAATCCCTTGATTAGTGGATCTGGTTCCCAATACTAGGAATCTGCATTAAATAGCAGGGAACACATTCCTAGATTTTCTCAATCATTGGAGTTCCACAATCTCTGTCATAATTCCATAATATCTTGTTGATTTATTATTTAATATTGATCCTCCTGTAGTACGGAGCAAGTTCCTAGATTATCTCCTCCTTCAAATCTCCATAATCTGCCCAATATTCTCACAATATTCCACAAAAATAAATAATATTAGGCACAAATATGCAATTATCCATAAACCTTCCTAATGAACATATTAAAGTTAAAACTACATTATCTAATGCAAAAAGAGAGGTTTAATGTGTTGAAGGATGGTCAGGTGGGCCTTAATTTATGTCTAATTTAGAGGCATGGGCCTTAATTTATGTCTAATTTATAGGCCCATCACAAGTCTCGACCATACATTACATTAGAAAAGAATATCCATGCACAAATCACCATAAAAACTATATATTCTCTACAATTCAGACCACCATAGAAACCACACATTAATTCAACCCATTAATTCAATAGTTGACATGGTCGATCGATGAACTAGCTTAATATATTTACCCGTCGCCCATGAACAAGTCTACATCTACAAGGCTATCATGACCCAAACTTGATTGATCCTTAAGTGGGCTTGAGTATGGGTTGAATTAAGATTTTGGGCATGCATGATCAAGGTGGATATTGGTGGCCACCTGCCTATTCTATTTGGAACCCCACCATTGTTTCTTTCAGTTTCTTTAATTGTAGCACAATTTACTATTTTTGGCATTCTTCAGGTCTTGAACTTTTTGAGCCATTTTTAGGCTCTAAATAATGTTTTTTTTGGAAAATGGGGAAACCCAATCTTTTTTAGAGGGGTTTTAAATTGAAAGTTGTAGTCCTACGATAAATCTTTCCAACGAGATATCGTATGTGTCAAATGAAGATCGTATGTCAAAGTTACGACCCTAAGAAGTTGATGTACTAATTTACCCCAATGAGGCCCATAGATTTTTCGCGCTTCATCTCCCAGGGTTAGGTTTTTGGATGTTTAGGGATTTCCATTATTTCTCAATAATAAATAGGCCTTTGAGCCTCATTGTAACACAGTTCAAAAGGCGGGTAGCCACCACATCTTTTCTCAAAGATAAGATACCATTACTTGAGCTAGTTTATTTCCATTTTGCATGTAAATAGTTTTCAGTACTTCATTATTAATGAATTGAAGTTATGTTTTCATTGTATCTCTATGTTTTTAATTTATATTTGTATTTCATTTCATTCCTTCATAAAATTTAGATCAGTGGCATCAGAGCACTCTTCTCTTTCTCTGTTTTTATGTGCACCAACAAGGTCAAGGTATGAAGAGTTGGGATTTGAAATGGTTGAGCCTTTGCAAGACCATCCCCGCTGACACCGCTGACCTCCCATAGCGAAAGAAAAGAAAGATGATGAAGCAAGAGATCCTATCAAATTGTTGTTCAAAGAAGCCCACGATCGGAAAAGGAACAAGATGATGGATAACTTTGCCTAGATCCTTTGTCGGATGCCCACTGACGACACATCTTCATCTAGCAGTCACTTCGGAGGCGCCACCCCCTTCAAGGTACAAGTGAACTTAAATATCCCTACATTAAAAGTTCAAATAGATGTAGATGTTGTAGATAAATGGTTGAATCTATTGGAAGGTTATTTTTCGGTCCACAGTTTCTCCAATAAGGAGAAGATTACTTTTGCACTGCTTAAGGTTCCCCCCTATGTCAAGGACTGGTGGGAAACTTACAATGAGAAAAGGATCGAGGAACCCTCTCTGTTTATTGTTGCCCCCTCTTAGAAATCTTTCCAAGACACTGTTAAGGAACAATATTTCCCTGTTGGCAGTTATGAGGACAAGTGCACACAGTGGACCACACTACGACAACAAAGGGACCAATATGTCCATGATTTCACACATATTTTTCATACTTTACGTACAAAGTTGCATATCAAATACTCTGAGCGACATCTAGTGCTTAACTACTATGGTTGTCTTCACAAATACATTCAGGAAGAAATGGAGTTCATGGAAATCTCCTTGCTTGGTGCAACTTACTGGTATGTTACCAAGATTGAACAAAAATTTAAACAAAAGAAGTGTGACTTTGGATCTATGAATTAGAAGCAGGGAAAGAGCATCCCCAAACCATAGAACAAAGGACAGAGCCAAGGTGGAGCGACGCAAGACAACCCATCAAAGCAGCAAGCAAAAAATGGCACCACGAAGAGGGAGAAGGACATAGGAAAGTGGTGTGAGTTCCACAAGAGCCCCAATTCGGGGTTGTGGGGGAGTGCCCCCCCACCCCCCTCGAACTCACTCTTGAAGCATGATCCCTTCGAGAGTGCATTGAGAGTGACCCCGGAGTGCGCACCCTAAACAAAATTTCGCTCCATAGCTTTTTTCACAATTTTTTTATGCAAACATGTTCCAAACACAATTTTTTTTCAAAGGAACAATAATTTTTGAGTGGGGCAACCTAATGATCAAGCCTATGGCCTTAGTATTGATATGCATGGCATTGTCATTTATCTTTTATTTTCATCCTTCTACTTAAACTTTTAACATTTCCATTAAATGACTAAAGATGTTTGAGAGTGGTTCTGACCTCATTAGATTTCATATGGAGAAAGTAGAATTTTAGATCTCACTCAAAATCTAGCAAACTTATCAGTTTTTTAGGATTTCAGGATTGGGGGGATTGCAATGTTTCCAATTTATTTTGTCATGTACTAGGGTATGGAACTCGTTAAGAGCACCAATCCCTCTATGTGCCTTTATATTAGTGACATTGGTGTTGGAAAATCCATAGGTTAGGTAGTTTAAGCGATTTTCCTCTTAATGACATTATCTTGTGAGGTTTTCGTTATTATTATTAGTTCTTATCATTTATCTTTTGTTATCATCAAGACTAATGCTAAGCAACAAAATAGAGAGAACACAAGATGTAGGCATGATGCCAAGGAAAAACCCCACTCTAGGGGAAAACCCTGTCAAATATTTCCTTCAGTAGATTCAAGATGAGACGACCAAGACCCTTACAAACTAGATTAGACTCCCTCCGTCAAATCATCCTTCATCCTTCAGGATTGCAACCTTATCACTGCCATAATATCCAGACCTTAAACCAAACCTTGAAACCATATCATTGTACTAGCATCAAGATTGATCATTGTGGTAGCACTGGAAATCATCAGAACATCTTCACTTAATAGTACCAAACCATCCACGAAATTTCTGTCTTTTTCCTTCACTGAAATCCACATCTATATCACAGAAAGTAGGCCGAGATTATCCATGTGATTCATACAAATCCTTCTTTGAAAACTGAACTTCCTTTCCGAACTTGTCTTATGAAATTACAACCGAAACTTCCTCTCTGAAATAATGGGAGCTTCTATACTTACACCGAAAATACTAGTCTCTTGTCCGATCTGTTATCTCTATGATTACCGAACTTGATTTTCGAGAGATCTGATTCTTCTTTTTTGTATTTTATGCGAAGTCCTTAGCTGGGTATACATAGTGGTTCCTCCACATAAATGAGTTGACATGTCTATTTGAATAGATGTGTCACTGTTTTAAGGATGACTTGAAGATAATTGTTTGAGGCCAACTTGAAGACTTTGATGAAGACTTTCTTGAGGACTTAGAAGAGGCCGAGTATATTACTTTGTTGAGGGAGATGACTTGATGGATGAGTAAAAAAATAAATGACTTTGTCAATAACCTAAATCCTACAATGGAGTCTTGACCTATAATTGACCCAAGCATGAAACCCATGCTTTAATAAGTCAATTCAAATTCATAATAAAATTCTTTTTCACTTTCTTTTGATAAATATATTACATTTGACTAAGGTACAATAATGAAGACTGAACCTAGTCACGTTTTCCAACAATTGGTTGTCGAACTCCTCTATCATGAACCTACTAAAAATGTACCCATCGCTAAAACAAAATCTTGACTTGACATGCTGCATTTTTTCTATCTTATGTTAATGCTAGAGGGTGATATTAATGACAAAGATCCTAAGATAGGCAATGATTTTGATGATATGTAGGTATTTGTTGTAGGATGATTTTTTTGGATGATAAAGGCCATCTACAGCCTCTTTGTTGATGTATTTTCAATTCAGAGATGGATTGCACTTGAGGTTATTTTGGTTATATGCACCCTTGCATTCTATATCAATCAACACTTGTAACTTGTGGACCTGTGATTGATGAAGATTATAACTACTAGATGATTGATGTTATATGGTTTAATCCACGTGTTTATACGTTTTATAACTATTTCATAATTCTACATGCTTTCTTAGAAATTAAACATTTATCGTGGCAAAAAGAGGCCCAATCATTAGCAATAGATAATAGATTTACTTATCTTTTCTAGTTTCTAGTAGTTTTTACAACCGTTGACTCTTTCATATTTATTATGATATTTTTTGTAAACAATATATGACAATTTAAGTTTGAAGTTTGAAGTTGGCTATTATAACTCATTGGTAATGAATTATGAATATGATGCTTCGTGAAAGTTGAAAGTTGAAACATTTCATCTCATGTTAGATATTCGTTGTTATTGTTTGGTTACTTGGTAATGGTAATGGTTACAAGTACTAATTACAAATTTAGTGATCAAGGATGATAAGGTTATGTATTGAATTTTGAAAGCTTGAAACTTTAAGATTGATGAACCATGTTGTATGTTACTAATTTGTGGACTTGGTTGATGAGGATTATAACTTCTATATGATTGATGTTATATGGTCCAATGCATGTTTTTATGCTTTTTATATATAATTCATCATTCTACATGCTTTTATTGACATATATGCATCAAAATATATAAAAATATATATTATATAAAAATCGCTCCCAAACCGGAAGATTTTGAAAATGTCCCTCCCTGCTCCCTATCCCTGCTTTTGCTCCCGCATCTTCTACCAAGTAACCTTGCCCCCACTCACAACATAAATGAGTGTCGCGCCAAGAAGTCATTGGTGGCCAAGCTGAAAGCTTCAGAGTTGGATGCATGTTCTGATTCTGAGCTAGAATCCGACAAGGTGAACTACAAGGAGAAGCAAATTATTGACACAGAACTTAGTGCCACCATTGTCACCACCAAGGTCCATTAGATTGAGCCTGAAGATCCAGAGGAGGGGGAATATTTCTTGCACTCACAGATGTGGGTGAAGGGTTCCCCGCTGCAATTCATTTTCAACAGCGGGAGCCAAAAGAACCTTGTTTCAATAGAAGTCATGAAGTGGTTGGACCTACCAACCACACCACACCTGTAGTCATACACCGTCGAGTTACTTCACCAAGGATGAGATCTCCACATCAGCCAACAATGTCGCCTTCCTTACAACATCAAGCCCTTCATAGATGAAGTATTGTGTGATGTTGCTCCTCTTGAAGTTTGTGATTGTTATTAGGCCAACCATACTTGTGGAAGCATCATGTTATGCATGAGTTCAAGCCTCACGCTGTTATTATTACTTTGGGCAATAAGTTATACAGGATACCAAAGGTAGCCCTACATACCTCCATCTCTTTGATCTCTGATAAGCAATGCAGTAAGATCATCTCCCAAACAAGGAAATTTGTTTTCTTTATGATTCACTCTCAAAACAAGGGGAAGATAGTGGCCACATCCATGGCCTTTGGGAAGGGTTCCCCCACGAAACATAAGCAGTGGATAAGGTTGTGGAAGAATACAAGGACATATTCTCGTCACCCACAAGGGTACCTTTGCACTGTCAGGTCAAGCATTCGATGGATCTGACTCCTGGAGCACCTCTACCCAATGGGAAGATATACCATCGCTCCATGGAAAATGAAGAAATCAAGCGGTAGATCCAGGAGTTGCTACAAAAGGGGCACACCTGACCAAGTTCCTCACCTTGTAGGACCATTATTGTACTCTTACAGAATAAAGATGGAACTGGATGCTTTTCATTGATTATCGAGCACTAAACAAAATCATTGTCAAGAACCCGAAAAACTTTTGACGGGCAAATTAATAAACTACGGTAGGGATTTTCAATCGAAAGTTGTGGTCCTCATATAGATCTTTCTAATGAGGTATCATACGTATCAAACAAAGATCGTATGCCAAAGTTACGACCCTGGGAAGTTGATGTACCAATTTACCTCAACGAGGCCCACAAACTTTTGGCGCTCATCTCCTAGGTTTAGGTTTTTGGATGTTTAGGGTTTTCCAATATTTCTAAATGATAAGTAGGCCTTCGAGCCTCATTGTAACACAATTCAGAAGGCATGTAACCTCCGTATCTCTTCTTAGAGATAAGCTACTATCGCCTGAGCTAGTTTATTTCCATTATGCATGTAAACAATTTTCAGTGCTTTGTTATTAATGAATTGAAGTTTGTGTTCACTATATCTCTGTGTTTTTATGTTTATATTTGTATTTCATTTTTTTATTTCATAAAATCTGGATCAATGCATAATCTTGTCATACCCCATTACCCCCGTTCAATCATTCCCTTATCTAATCTCCAGTCCAACTTTTATTTGGTCACCTAGGGACCCTTTGGGTGTAACTCTTAACTCATGACTGCCCATGGCTTGCCTGTTAATCCAATTACAATTATGGTAAATCCAACTCAAATGGGTATCGATACAAGGCAATTTCTACCTCTCAAACAAAATACCTGCAAACACAACAATAGATTCAAATCCCAACCCAATCAATAATAGTAATGTTATTAATTTGATTCAATAACCAAATATCCATTGCCAATAAGTCGATAGGCATGGTGCCTTTTTAAAGACTCATGGCATTAGTTGATGAAAAAAATGCTTTCAACCACCTGAGTCTAGAAAAATAAAACCAAGATATTTGTTGGCGTTCATGCATGAAAAAGATACAAAATTTGGCACATTAAATGGTCACATGGTAGAAAACAGGGCATGTGGCAACTGCCAAATTGTATTATGACCCCTAAGCATTGTTGTTTGTCTTGGCATGCCTTTAGTGTTAGCTTGGATTTATAAGCATATTAAAATGTATATTAAGTCACACAACCCCTAATAACATAGTTACCTATCAAACGAGAAAATTAACTAGTACCCATTTTTTTAAGGTAGCAAAAAAACACCCGATTTTGAAAAGTGGCTATTAAGAATAACCTTAGCATATTTTTGTCATTTTAACTTTTCTTATGTAACATTTTTTTTTAAATGTTACTGATTTTCATGCTGATTTTGAAAAGTGTTGATACAACATCAACTCATTTTTTTTAGACGGCTTATTTTTGACATTTAAAATTTTTTTATATATCAAGTACAAACATTTGTTTTAAAATGTTAGTGATTTTCATGCCTTTTTACACTTTATATTTATTAATGTATTAAGT
>APFE030685093.1:0-12187 GCA_000404065.3 Pinus taeda | reverse complement strand
AGTGTCCATGGAAACATGTTCTGGTCGAGGATGGCTTGGCTAATCAACTACCCCTTAGATGACATCATAAGCACATCCATGTAGTTGGGATGTGTATACATGTTATAGGGAAATTATTAATATAAATACAATCTAATACAAACTAGAAAGTTTAATATAAATACTTATGCATAATTTGACGATAAGAGTCAAACGTTTCATATATATATGTACTTGGTCGGTGTCATGCAGGTTGTGCACCCTTCAAGTTTCACGAATGGAATCACGATACATACATGTATATATCAAAATTTGGTCAAAGGGTAAACTCGTGAGAAATGAATTGTCATATAATGGCACTGAAAGGTCACGAGACAATGGTGGTGGTCTCCTAATCTCTCTATCCAATGCAACACAGGCATTGGCCAATGATGTCCACATGTTGGTTTTAATAGTCTCCTTCATCTCACCACCGAGATTTGACAACTCCTCTACCTCTATCGGTAATACCAAGCTCCAAGATGGTAGTGGCAAGAGTATAAAAGGTGGTGGTAGATGCCCAAGGTCCCTACAATCCCCCTCGCATTCATAGGCATGTCCCAAGCTGGCTCCATAATAATGCATAATAATGAGATATGGTATTGGTGTAATCCAACCTCATATTTAACACAACGTTTGCATATAAATGATTGGAAAAATAAATGGCTATATGGTCATGGCTGGGACATTGGCCCCAAGCTCCAATGAATCTATCATACAAAAAAGGGGTTGCATTAGCATTCCTAAAATATTTCAGTGGAACCAGACCTTTATTTCTAGCATGACAATCTAGAGGGATGTCGAACAACTCCCCACGAACATAAATTTCCTTGGCGGCCTCTTTCACCACCTCACAAGGATCTGGGCCTCTTAACTCATGCCTCCTAATCCTCTTTATGGAATGTAATATGTGGCTATATGGGCTCGACCTATGGTATGTCTCGAACAACCTATTGGTGCTATCTAGCATCAAAGACAATGTAAGATGAGTTGGTGACTTGACAAGGATATTCTATATTTGTGTTTTGATCCATGTATGACAGGTCATAACATCGTCTGATGTGACATGAGTTGTAGCATCATCCCACAAAGGGATCAATGTTGCATAATGATCCTCATCTTTGGCATGCTGAGGGCCTGTAAATCATAAACACAATTTAATATATATGTAATTAACAAACTAGAGTCATAATAAAATATACATTAAATCAAACACATCAGTTGAAGATAATTAAAAAATTAAAGACAATTTCAAGACATACACACATATATTTAAAGATGGTTTAAAAATGAAGGAGGTGTATCTGAAATATGTGAAGAAGGTCCACTAGATGTAGCATGGTCATCAACAAAGATAGAAAAATTGGTTATGACACTTCCATTGGTGTCAAAGGCAAGATCTATGTGGGGAACATGAACTGTCGGTGGGCTACGTGATCTATCATGAACCCAACCACGTATAATAGAACCTATCACATTGTGATGGCCTGCAGTTGGAGCGTGTATATGGGATGGCTCAATATTACATATAGTATATATAACTAATCCAAGAAACAAATGTTAACAAAAAAACCATTTCTAAACTCAAGAAAAATAATCTAGCGTGTAGTCCTAAACTTTAGAGTCTATTTTTTGATAATTTATCAACTAAAGTATTAAATTCCATGTAAACACAATTGAAAGAAATGATCAAATCTACCTTCACACTTTTTCTCATTTCTAAAAAATGCATTTTATTCAGAAAACATAAATATGTAAAAAAAACTGTAAAAAATTTAAATAATCCTATTTACAAAACTAACAAGATTTCATGCCAACCAAATACTACCATAGATTTTAAGTTCTTAATGTTTGACTTTGAAATATAACATGTACCAAATGCAAGTACATGAAGACAATGTTTCTTCCACAACACACTCGATAATGAAAGAATATGGTACAAATTAGAAAAGTGTCCAAATGCACTTTTCATGATGGATTTAATGTATCTATCAATAATGCATTGTTGAAACATGAAGTTATGTATATAGTTATATAATTATATATGGTTATATGTTAAATGATATATATATATATGTGTGTGTGTGTGTGTGTGTGTGTGTGTGTGTGTTTTAAATAATTATGCTATGTTAAATGTTATAGTTATATTATATTATAGTTATGAGAATACATTGTACACTATGTTATGTAGTGAATATATTATATATTATATATATAATATTACTATATATATATATATATATATATTATTATATTATATATTTTATCTATATAATATATATAATTTTATGTTATATTGAATAGTTATAAATGATATAACAAAATTTTATTTTGAAGGTAATAAAAATTTAACTAGAATCACATTTATTTATTATTAAAAAATATTTAAATATAAATTAATTTAAATTTAAAATAATAAATGCCCATGAGTCTTGGATAGATGGTGATCAAGTGCCTTATTAAGGCAGCTCACAAGTTCAATTCCCTGCCCCGATCATGATGATATATTAGACATGATGAAGATGTAGTCCTTCCAAGCTTACAAAAAAAAGGAAATGAAAATTCTTATTTTATAAATAGAAGTTTACCATGATGATGCATGAGCATCCAACACCCTTAGTCAAAAGGAGGAATCCAAAGCGAAGTAGGAGGAGGACGTAGACCATCAAGTTGAATAAGGGGACTTTTCTGTTTAAAACAGAGCGAATGATGGAATGGATAAGTCTCTCAAAGACTTGTTATTAAATGTAATCTGCCATGTGTGCATTGTTAGTGGGTTGTTAGAGGAGACCAAAGAGAGAATTCATCGGATCTTTCATAGTGATATGATCCAATTTTCTCGTAACGATGAACCAATGTTTCCATATATATGTGTGTGCGTGATGAGTCTATGCGTTCAATAGGAGATATAGAGTGACAGAGATGGAATTTGTGAAAACAAAGTGTTGAGATGTAGTTGAGAGGAGAAACTGTGCTAAGGGTGAAATGCCTTAGATTTGTAATTATGCTGTGTATAATATAAGTGTGTTTAAGTGTTGAATTGTGCTTGTGTGTTGTATTTCTTGAATAGTCTGAGTATGCAGTTTTGATCAACCGTCGATCACTTAAGGATCGATGGCGATCCAGAGATTAATGGGTTGTTGTTGTATATGAGTGTTTGTACATAAACAGAGAAATGGCAGAGGAACTACATTAAACGCAAATTCCATCAAAACCAAGCTATATTAAGTAAATTAGGAAGTGGGAGAGAATGCACAAGAGCTGTTTGATCACATGGATCAACGGTGCATATGACATCGCTGAAGAGGAAGGTAGAATATCGCGTTGGTGGAATTGTTTATGTAATTTGAGTCGCAAGTGGAAAAGCCCAACTTACACTAAAAACAAGTGTAAAACATAGTTGGATCCAAGACTTCGGACTTGAAACCTTATCAAAAGTGGTTGATATCCAGGTCGAGTCCGTAAGCGCTATGACATCGCAACACTTGAATGGAGAGGGACCGACCTTTGGAATCACTAAAGTCCGAAGTAGCAATACCTAGGACCCAAAATATTATATAGAAGAGTTTGATAAGCTATCGGGTCCGTAAGTTTACCGTATTGCAAGACCGAAGCAGAGGAGTCTGGCATTGGAGCGTTGGAATCGTCGATAGCGATTTACGATAGCCCACGTGTTGTATTCACATTGAGGAATCACTGATGTTAAAGCACCGATATTGTTATATCCGTTCTCGTGAAATAGTCACCAAAAGTGTATTAAAATCTTCCAATAGTGTAAAAGGGCCCTGATAGTTGAATGGTTCATGATTTTAAGGCTTAAGGGCATATATTAATGCTTTCGATAAGGCTTGTGGGCCATAACCCACAGGTCTCAGGATCAATTGTTTTAAGGAAAGGGGATTTTGGTTGACCCCCAATTTCTCTTTCCATCATTTGGTATTAGAGTAAATGAAAATTCTACGTGCAAAGGAAGATTAAAGAATTTCCTAAGAGAAGGAAGAAGGAGTGCAAGTAGAGAAGGAGGTATAGTTGATAGAGCTGGAGAGTTATTGTCTTACTATCGCACAGAGAATGACAGCAGGAGGTGAGAAGATTGTATTAAACCTAGAGAATGGAGTGCTCATATGGTTTAAGAGGAGAGAACCTGAACGATTCCAAAAGACTGAGTGAGGAGAGCTTGGTGAGGTATCATGTAGCAGAAGGAGACTATTATTGCAGAGGCTTGGTTGTAGCTCAAAGAAGACCATGAAGGTAGTTCCACTAAAGAAGTGAAGTGGGTAGAATTGCTAAGGACAAGCAAAAGCATATGACTAGGAGGTCATAAATTTTTGTGCCTCGGGCGTTTGATGTAGGAGCATCCAACACCCTTAGTCAAAAGGAGGAATCCAAAGTGAAGAAGGAGGAGGACGTGGACCATCGAGCTAAATATGGGGAATTTTCTATTTAAAAAAAAGAAAATGATGGAATGGATAAGTCTCTCAAAGACTTGTTATTAAATGTAATCTGCCATGTGTGCATTGTTAATGGGTTGTTAGAGGAGACCAAAGAGAGAATTGATCAGATCCTTCATAGTGATCTGATCCAATATTCCCATAATGATGAAACAATGTTTCCATATATATATATATGTGATGAACTTTCATGTTCAATAGGAGATATAGAGTGATAGAGATAGAAATTGTGAAAACAAAGTGTTGAGATGTAGCTGAGAGGAGAAACTGTGCTAAGGCTAAAATGCCTTAGATTTGTAATTATGCTATGTATAATATATAGTGTGTTTAAGTGTTGAATTGTGCATGTGTGTTGTATTTCTTGAACAGTTTCAGTATGTGGTTTTGATCGACCATTGATCACTTAAGGATTGATGGCGATCCAATGATTAATGGGTTATTGTTGTTGTATATGAGTGTTCGTACATAAACATAGAAATGGCAGACGAACTGAATTAAATGCAGATTCCATCAAAACCAAGTTAAATTAAGTAAAGTAGGAAGCGGGCTAGAATGCATAGGAGCCGTTTGATCACATGGATCAATGATCTAGATGACATCCCTGAAGAGGAAGGCATAATATCTTGTTGGCGAAATTATTTATATAATTTGAGCTGCAAGTGGAAAAGCCTGACTTACACTAAAAACGAGTGTAAAACATAGTTGGATCCAAGAGTCCGGACTTGAAACCTTATCAAAAGTGGTTGATATCCAGGTTAGGACCATAAGCGCTATCGCATTGTAGTGCTTGAATGGAGAGGGACCAACCTTTGGAATCGCTGAAGTCCAAAGTAGCGATACCTCAGACCCGAAATATTATAGAGAAGAGTTTGATAAGCTATCGGGTCCGCAAGCTTATCGCATCCCAAGACCGAAGTGGAGGAGCTTGACATTGGAGTGTTGCATATGCTGATAGAAATTTCCGATAGCTCACGTGTTATATTCACATTGGGGAATCACTAATGTTAAAGCACGGATAGTGTTATTTTAGTTCTCGTGAAATAACCGCCGACAATGTATTAAAAGCTTCCAATAGTGTAAAAGGGCCCCGATAGTTGAATGGTTCATGATTTTAAGGCTTAAGGGTATATATTAATGCTTCCGATAAGGTTTGTGGGCCATAACCCACAGGCCTTAGGATTGATTTTTTTTTAGGAAAAGGGATTTTGGTTAACCCCCAATTTTTCTTTCCATCGCATGAGCTACCATATTCATCATGTCAATATCAAGCTCCTAATTTACTTTTTTCTTGGTTTAAAAAAATAAATCTTATTTTATCAATAGAAGTTTACCATGAGCAATGATATTCATCATGTCAATTTGAAACTCCTAATTTACTTATTTATTGGTTATAGTTTAAATGTTTTTCTGTTTTGGATTATATTTTGGTCAAATTTCTAGAAATTTAAAATGCATTTTAAATAACAAAAAATAAAAAAAATATTGAAAATTTATCTCACAAAATTCCTAAAGAAAAAGTTTAAAACTTAAAATAACTAGATAAAACAAATTTTTCTATTCAAAATCAGAAAATATGCATTTAATAAACAAAACATTGCAAGTAAGACACAAATTTAAAACCTAAATTATAGTTTTTTTTGTGGTTTGGAAGTGTTTTCTAGGTTGTTTTGAAAGTATTTTTTTATGGTTTTCTAGGTTGGTTTTATGACTTTCTAATTTTTTTTTGAACAATATTCTTTTCATATTTTTCTTGGTTGGTTTTGTGATTTTCTAAGTTCTTTTGAAGGTTTTTTATGTGGTTATCATGGTTTTTGTATCTTTTTTTAATTAATCAATTTTGATAGTTTTTGTACATGGTTGTTTTTTTTAAATTAATTTATTTAATTTTACAAAAAAAAATTAAATAAGAAAGACAAAAGATAGAATACCAACCTTTGTTTGAGCCTTTGGGATGTTTGAAGGGTGGTTCACAATATTGATTTGAACTCTCGATGCTTCAATTGCTCAATCGAGCTACTGCCACACTCTCAGTCGAGCTCCTAATTTACTCATGGTGTGTGCAAATGGTGCACATAGATTATGGGAGCATTATTTATAAAGAAAAAGGGCTTGATTGAGCCTTAAAGCTTGATCGATCCATAATGCTCGATTGAGAATTGTAGCTCGATCAAGCTACTTTTTTAGGGCCCAAGGAGCTTGATCTAGTGCTTAAAAAGCTTGATCGAGCCATTGTTTTTTCCACCCAAACACACCTGCTTTCACCAAAAAGTGTAACCAAGCTCCATGCTTTCACCATGTGCTAGAGAATGAAACTTGAGGGTTGGCGGACAAAAATACCAGACCCAATATTCTTACTAAATTTCAACTAATGATGAGAGAGTCCTGCGAATTACATGTATGCTCTGAGGTGTCAAAAGGAGAACTCTTTGCACTGCAACTCAGTTTCAAAAGGAGAATTCATTCCACAATTTGCAAGCATGGGTGATGTTATCCTAGCCATGTAAGGTATTGATATTGTGTGGAAGTGATGGAGGGACACCACATGTTCGCTCCATAGCCCCTGACTTTCTTAGCTGTTGCATAGATTTTGGGTGTGAATTTCATCACAACCATTCGATGAGTAGCTCTCCCCACCATCTGATCATGCATACTAATATTTTTCACTAAATCCTTTCGTGATGCCAAGTGGTATATAAAGTGGTGGGACTGATACACGTGAGAGGTGGTGACTGAGAAAAGTGGAGATGAATCTGCTGACGTGGTATGTGAGATGGACATTAAGATGAGGTATATGGAGGGTCCACATGAGACTGATGTGGCAATAGGTGGTGGTGAGGACATCTTGGTAGGGTTTTGGGCCATAGGTGATGTGTATAAGGACACACATCAACCTTTCACATAGGATGAAGGGCAGAGAGTTTAGGCCACGAGGTCATGTGGGAGGTCTGTGTTCTCGACACATGGCCTACTCCACATGGCCTCTATGTGTTAACCATCTTACAAATTGGTGGAATGGGGGGCTATGGGTTATCCGATCAATGGCGTTCTCATCGTTGGATCTAGGGTAGTGCACAACTTTTATCAACGTGTTCTACTTGGCGCTCCTTCTCATTGTGGGATGACATGCCCATGCATGCCTATCGGCATCGAGTGCCCAAGTTCTCAGATGTAGAACGACTCGTGAGGAAAACAAATATGCCCTTGTCGTGGTGATCGCTAAAGCCCTGAAATAGAGGTGAGACCACGCTGAAGTTGAAGAATTTGTCAATCATGCTTGGCCTCAAATCTCACCACGCATTTGGTTTTGACACAAACACCAAGAATATTAAAGGAGATGAGAGCTCACTCCTTAGGCATGCATTGGGGATTATTGTTTTATTGTTTTTATTAAGTAGAGTTCTTGGAATTTGTCTCAGTGAGAGGCCACATGATGTAGAGGGTTAGTTTTGGTGGTTAGTAGTCCACCCTAGCTTATCTAGTTAGGAGGGGTTTCAGTATTGAGAGATATACCCTAGCCACTCAAAGATGAGGGATCAAATCAAATCCACTCATTGGGCCTAACATGGAGATCATGAAAAGAGGTCAACTAGATCTCTCATAGTTGCATAACATTGAAGGAGTCATCAATAACCATACAAATATTTGTTGATGTTTGTAACATTTTCTTAAAGCCCTATTTAATATAAGAAGGATGTATTATGCTGAATTTACTACTATTTATTGTGTTAACTTTGAGTTGGAACATTTTTGGGTTTTCAATTTGCAAAAAATATTTATTGTGCTGATAATTTCATAACGCAAATTATGCAATATAAAAAAATAAAAAATAAAATAAAATAAATAAATTATGGTATAATTTTTATTAAGGACATTCCGAAAAATTGTCAAATTATTTTTCAGGATATTAAATAGATAAAAGGATTAATGAACATTACCAAATTTCTTTTTATTTTCAGAGCTTCACCGGCCTTGGATGTTAGCGACGATTGTTGGAGAGGCAGGCTTCCTCTTCCAAGGATTTTCCAGCCCAGCCATGTCCTCTCTCAGTGTTGGGCATTATCCTATGGATATTATTAGAACCTGTATTGGTCATTTAGAGTGGTGGATAATGACATAGTTGAGCCCTCGTCATCCACTGTAAGTATTGATAAAAATAAGGTGACAACATGGTGACACTAATATGGTGAAATTAGTGAGAACATATAAGCATAATTCATGTGAACTCCTTGCATGCCCCAATAAGGGAAAACCGAACAACAATCACAAGGCACAGGGAACTAAGGCCTCAAACGTTCATCGGTGAATGCTAGTTCACACAAGGCAAGTTATACCCTAAGACGTGTCCCCAGATATAAAAAAACCATTACTAATAATATTGGAACACCATAAATTGATATTCAAGGACAAAACATCTCAACGCATAAAATTGAATTTCCTAGAATAGCCACCACACTTACCTCCCCTACGTCTAACCTCTAACGTATGAAGGAATTCAAAGAATGGTGAACCTACACATTAAGATATATACTCAGATGTTTTTGGGTATATGCCAGAGAGTTTTAATGAGGTTTTAGCCCAAACAACTCAATGTAATTCTTCTCAAGCAAAACAAATTAAGTGAATCAAACAAAGGATAAACACTAATTCCCAATAACAGCGCATGCCAAAGAATATGCAAACGAGAGTCAACATAAAAGCAAGTTAAGAAATCTGTTTGGCCTCTAGACTGACGGGGTGGTTGTACACTGCCAACCAGGTCGACATAGTTCTCAAGCTACACATTAAAATAATACGGAAGCGTGCCTTTGAATTGATACCCAAGTAAATGTGGATGACAATTTTGCATCCAAACCCACCTTAATGTGGACGAGTTCATCTTTTTCTCCTTTTGAGTTCCTGATCATGGTTGAATTCAACAACCTCTTTTGAAAGAATCTGGATAGGTGTACCGTCTTTAGGAAATGTTTACAACATTTAGATGTATGGACGTTAAGTCTTCGCACGCTTCAAAATATAAAAAAATTATAGAATGTTAGCACGAAATTCATAGGAGGAATGAACATGAATGTTCAGTACTAGACAAAACATATAAAAAGGAGCTCACATGATTTGAATAATACATTTGGGTCAAATGCCCTTTTTCCCAAAGTCGTGGGAAGATTCCGAGAAGCACTCTCGGGCGACCTGTTCCTGAAGACCGGTGGATCAACTTAATATATTGAAAATTTGTATTATTGATACTTGCAAGTAGAAATTCTCTTGATAAAAGGGCGGTTCATTTATGGCACCCACAGTCGCTACAGATCACTGTCACTATAGATCAGTATGAGGGTGAAGGTGATGAATGAGGGTGATGAGTGATTCTGTATTGCTCAATTAGACATAAATTTATTTTAAAATAAAAATAAAATATTTTTTAAATAACAATGTCAATTATAATAAAAATAAAAATAAATATGTATGTTTATTTAGTCATAGTAAAAAGCATTATAAAACATTAATAATCTAATTTAACTCTGTCATTGAGATTACAATCTAATGTGGTAAAAAACCTTGACGTCATAATTAAACTATTTCCATATTAACATGACTTAATATAAATTTCATATCAACTTCAAAAAATAAAGTTATTAGAAGAGTGTGAATAAGATTTTATTTTCAAAAAGATTAACCCAAGATTTGAATAAACTATTTGAAGATCTATGTTAACTAATTCATGTAAATATCAATTTCATATATATCTATATTTAGGAAGAAAATGTAAAAAATATTCTAATGTTGTATATAATAAAATATTCAATATCCAAAAGATAATAATAATTGAAAGTTAAAAATAAAATAAAGTCACCAAATTTATTTTGTTATGGAAATTAATAAGAGGGAAATGTGTAATTCATTCAATTTTTAATATAAAATTAATATGTCGCATTTAAAAATATTCATAACAGAAAAATTCAATGTGGGTTAACAATAAAATATTTTAATATGTCACATTTAAAAATATTCATAAGAAAAAAATTCAATGTTGGTTGACATATACTTAAAAATATATTAATAACAAAAAAACCATTTTAATATGGACGATATAGTTCCTAAATAAAATTCCTTTATGCACATGTATATTTTAAGATCAACTATGTATATCATATTGTTTTAAAAAAGTTATGTATATGTCATAAAAAATGATTGAAAAAACAAATTTCCTCGTTAAAACTTTTGAAGTAGTGTCACTATTTTACATTTTGGTCCTTTTTTTAGGTACAATTGTTTTTGTCAATTTTGGGTCAAATCCAATAAGTTTGTTTGGACTTACAAGTTTAGGGTATTACTTTATATTGTATTCAAAAATACAATTTAAATAATGAATAATTACAAATTGTATATATAGAGAGAGAACCAATACATATTCATTGAGATCTATCAAGAGATGAGAGGGTTGCAATTTTATTTCAAATTTTACTCTCTAAAAAATGTTTTCACCGAAAGAAACGCACATGTTAGATCCATGCTTAAGATGAATCCGTCTTAGTTTAATAATTTTGGTTTAATTTTTATTAAGAAACCCATCCTCAGTTTTAGTGTATTAGTTTCATAAAATTGCTGAAAATTTTAGCAACTTAAGCCAAAATTGGTTGTTGGGAGTTTCACATGGATAATTGAGTTGATTTGATAGAAAAACCATGGTTTGACATAATCGAGTGGTCATGGTTTAAGCTAATTAAGATAAATTTAGCAGCTGGGAGTTTTTTCTGTTGTTTTAGTGAAAATATAATCCAATAACTTTAGATTTGATGCTAAACAACATTCTCGACTTTACTTGAAAAAATTACTAGATCCATCTAATGAAAATTCCTTCATTGTTAATAATTGATGATGTTGAATAATGCCCAGTGAAACCAAAGTGGTCCATTGTACCTTAATAAAGTAAGAGATTAATTGAGACTCTTTAATATTTTATTTCTATGATTAAAAATAAAGGAAGGAAGCATTTCTAGGCCACTATAATTTTGTTGACAAAACAATTAAGGAAGGTTGGTGGTGTGGGAAATGTTTTGGAAAGAATGGATGTGAGTAAGAGCCAGAAAATCCAAGAGAAAGTTATTTTCATCTTCAACCCTCTTAGTATCGCAAAGTTGACATATTCTTTTATCTCAAGGGTTTTTGGGAATAGACCAACACCCAGTTTCACTTTGGAGCTCATGAGAATTAGTTCTTATCTTTGAAATATTAATTTTCTTCTTAGAACTTGTTAAGTTAGAAAGGTAATTATGGTTAGCAAGAGTGGGGTTGATAACCTCATAATACCTTAGCTTCCTTTTACCCTCTATCTCCTTATCATCCCATAAATTATCCTTAAATTTGGCAGTTATGGTATTTTAATATTATCCTTACTCTTCAACATGATCTCCTCCTTTACCCCATAGTGGTTGAGCCAAGACTGGGGATCCTTATGTGTTAATTTTAGATAATAATGGTATGTTCTATGCTTAAGAGCAATTTTACTTCAATTTTCTTATTAGCTCCAATTTAGCAATCACATCAACATGATAGTAAAATGCAGATAGAACATAAACAATAATAGTAGAAGTCAATACAAGATAAGAGGACATAAGATATGGCACCAGTTATGGACAAACCCTAATGTGGGGAAACCCTTGATCAATTATTCTTATAATTCTTCAGATGTTCAGCACAGAGAGAGAGAGTACAATATACAA